>JBBJLR010038962.1:0-12246 GCA_037577145.1 Brachypetersius gabonensis
GCTAGCAGTAAAGTTAAAAATACAGACTAAACTTAAGCAAACTTACCGGAAAGACAACAGCAGGTAGATTCAATAAACACTGAACCCTGAGAGGCACGTTAATGAAGCAGGCAGTACCTCGATGTCTAAGTTATCATATCTGTTGCGGGGGAACATGGCGAGCGTATGGTGAGTTATGGAGCCTTGACTCAATGCCTCATTGCACTTGGGGAATCAAGAATTTGGCTGCAGACGAGGCCCCCAACTTCGGGAGGCCCTGCTTTATTGCAAGGAAAGAAAGAAAGTCTATTGGAATCAAATGCCAGAAAGCCGAGCGAGGAAGAAGGGAAAACATGGGGAGGAGAGACTGAGTAGGAGTGAAGGAAGAAAAGAAAGTAAAAATGAGAATGATAGAGGGAGGAGGGCAGTGAGAGAAAGAGAAAGAGAAAGAGAGGGAGAGATAGTGAGAAATAGATAGAGAGATTGTGCTGATATGTTAACCTGGACTTTGACCTGGTTTTACTGATTTGATCTGATGGCCCTAGCGGGTTGTTGTAACCTGTCTGTCAAACGTTTGGGGACACCTGAACACGTCAGAGTATATATAGGATCATTATAAAGTCTGTTGTATCATACACTCCTTGCCATGAAAAGTTTTTGGTTCAATGCCATCAACTCTTTCTGTTCTCTAATGTGTAGTTTTCCAGCCCTGGCCCTGAATCCCCCTTGCGTTGCTCGTTTTTGTGTCTTTTCCTGCACTTGGATACTCACTTCAACCCAGTAAAGGCTTATTAATGAGCTGATGAATTGGATCGACTGTGTTGGGAGCCCCAGTTCTGGCACCAGCGTTTTGTTTTTTATTTTTTAATTAGTGTAAAAGCCAGTTTTTTCGAGCTGAATCCATTATAATCTAGCTCCTGTTATAACGAAACAACATTGTGATTAAAAAACTTAATTTCTGCTTTTATGTTCTTGCTGTAAAATATAATCGTTTTGAGTTCTCTTAAAGACACTGTAAATTCAGTTACAAAGGTACTTTATTTTTGTGTGATGCAATATGTAGTTTTGCAACCTAAGCAGCACTGAAGGATTGTTTTCTGATATAAGTATTCATTGTAAATTGGTGCGCATTGTATTTTGTCACTGTTTCAGGGTTGAAAAGTGTTCTCTTTGATATGAAGAAAAGCTTTTTCCAAAATAATGATTTCACAGTTTTTTTCCCAAGCTATAGTTAAAAGCACTGCCGATGTTCTCTGCCGATGCCTTGGCCGTGATTGGGGACCCAGAGAGCTCTCTGTGTGTGAAAGAAAGTGACCATTCTGAACACATCGCAGCACAGTGTGAACAGCATGAAATTTTTCCTCTGCATTTAACCACTTTAATCCATTCACCAAGTGAAGCAACGGGCAGCCAGGAACAGAGCACCCAGGGAGCAGTGTGTGGGGACGGTACCTTGCTCAGGATACCTCAGAGGTGCGTAGCAGTCTTGGTTATCGAACCCATAACTTCCTGATCGCAGGGCAAACGCCCTAATCACTAGGCCACTAGCTGGTCTGGATGGCCCTCCCTCACCCCATCACTCGGTGCGATGTTAGTGTGTGTTAGTTGGCATAAATGAATTGGTGGTTAGTATTCTCCTCCAAGTGCGATGAGCCGCCTAGTGAAGTTTGGAATGGTGTGTTTTGGAGGAAGCCTGAGGTTTTGTGTGATGAGTGGAGATCTAGGATTACATTCAGGGGAAAAACCTACAAAATATTAAAAAAGAAATATAAAATACTTTTTGACTCGTGAATGATTTGAGTACTGATGAGTGCTCAGTGAGATCTCATGCTCAATTCGCTTGAGATCACTCTGGAAAGCTAGATGTCCCTTAACTTTTGACGGCGCATGTATGACCTCACTCGTGGCTGTGAGTCGCAGATGTAAGGGGAGATTCCCAGTTTTCCTCCTCAGGCCCACAGGAGCGGCTCCACATTGATCATTGTGTCTCCATGCGGGTCTAAGGCTTCCCTTGGGGATACTCAGGGTTTTTTTTATTACGAATGATGTGCCACTGCGATGACACAATGCTGTTATGAGTATGTCTTTTATGTAGTAGTCTCGGGTACTGTGACCATTACATCTCCACCAGAGACCACAAGCACTGTGAACTGTGAAGGAGGGGAAAACTCCCCAAGCACTGTGAACTGTGAAGGAGGGGAAAACTCCCCGCCTTCTCGCTGATCTGTGCAGATAAAAATGCGCAGCAGATAGAGAAGAGCTGCCTTTTGTAGGTTTGGCCATCTTTCCCTATTTGGGCGGAAAGACTGCGAAAAGCCAAGTGGTCATCCTGGGGTGGGGAGTGATTGATGGAGCCAAACTCCGAGTTAGCACTGCTGCCTCACAAATCACAGCGGTCAGACAGGCAGGCAGCGAAACTGTGAAGGAGAAAAGATCTGTGTAATGTGAAGCCATTTCTTGCTGGACTCTTCCAGCCTCTTACACTACTGGGGTAAAGTTTGGACATGTTAGCTTTGTAAAAAAAAGTACAAAAGTAGTTATTACCTGTACTGCCATTGCTTCATTCCTTTCATTCCTGATGATGAGTTTTTATGATGAGTTTTACTGAGTTAAGATCATATAAAATTATAACTCATAAATATTCAGATTGTCCTGAAAGCTTGAAGAACTGAAACAGATTAGCTCAGTTAGAGGAACGTATCAGAGCCAGAATGCTTTATTGCTCAGTTCATTCACATCAAATGGATTTTTTTTCTTATGTGTTCCAGTTGTGTTCTCTTTAGTAAAACAGCTATTTACAGTAAATTATATATAATACTACATGCACACACACACACTTCCAGTCAAGGGTTTGGGCACAGCATATATATATATATATATATATAATTAAACAAACAAACAAATAAATATATTATTATTGTTATTATTATTAATTATAACCTTATAATGTGTATTTATAACCTAGAAAGGATGAGTAACAAGGCATGCCTAGACATCCTTGTGGTTGTGTGGTGAAATTTAAATGCAATTGTGAACTGTTTCATCCCATTAACTTTCACTTAATAGCTTGTTAAATATCTATCGCTGGTCTGGTGATCCACATTATAATTATATTAGGTAACTTTTTATAGGTCAGTAGTAACTATTTAGTAAATAGTACGTGAGTAACATACAAGTGTTGAAAATTTGTGTGTGCCCAAACCCTTGACTGTGTGTGTGTGTGTGTGTGTGTGTGTGTGTAGTATTATATATAATTTACTGTAAAAAGCTGTTTGTTTTACTAAAGAGAACACAACTGAAACACAAGAAATCATGGCTCACCACTACTGCACACAGTCACACCCAAAAGAACACACTCCACAGTGCAGTGAGAGCAACAAACACAAGAACTGTCCCTTATGGATTTTTTTGTAGATTTGTCTGAAATGTTGAGTGAAGAGGGTACAATGTGACACACCCATTTCACCTTACCAGAGACCTTCCAAACGTTTGGACAGCAGTGTTCATTGATACAGACCAGTGGATGTTTGAAGAAAAAAAATAAGCTCAGGGTCAATAAGTGTTAGAAGCGTCTCAGACTAAGCATTCATCTGATGGAGGCTGCATTTCTTGGCCATTATGTCATCGAAGGCTGTCCCATTTTACAGGGTCTTTCCAACGTAGCTGAACAACAATGAAAAAGCTGAGAGCCTGAAGGCCTCCATCGGTGTATCGGAGACCCTCAGTCATTCACAGTTTATCACCTGAGGTGCTAAACCATATGGCAGAATTAAGCCATGTGTGTCGGGCTGCCTAATTTAGGGCTGCCACAGCTCTTCACATACTAGTGATAGAAAGGTCTCTCCTACCTCGGCTGCAGGCTTGACTTTCACTGTTTGAGAAACATTTTGGGTACTAAAAAAAATCACTGCTTTTTTACGTACCTTTGGCCTTTGGATTAGAGACATAACACGCTGTCCGCTGGCTGATCTCCAGTGGGGCAAAACATAGGGCTGTTAAGCAATAACCCAAAATCCACAGTGTGCTTTTGAAGAACCATGTTTCAGGAGGAAATTACGCCAATAACTCTAAAATAATATCTTTTTTTTTCTTTTCAGGAAACTCCCTAATAAATTGAGCAGGGGGCCCTTGAAGAAAACCTGCAATTCAGCAGTGTGTGTGTGTGTGTGTGTGTGTGTGTGTGTGTGTGTGTGAGTCAGTGTCTGCAGTCGCCAGCTGCATGTCATCCAAACGTTTCTTTAAAGAGGCCCTATTGATGAAAAAAACACCTACTTTCAATGTAGTGTGCAAACATTGTTAAGGTTTCAAAATTTACTGCTCACTCCTTGAGGCCCATTTATAGAAGTTAAACTGCAAAAAGCAGTTTTGAATGCACTGCCTTTGTGATGTCACAAAACAACTGTGTTATTACATATATCCACATATCAAGCCTAGAGCAGTCCTGGCCTTTCACATTAAAGTTATAAAAAGTGTTTCAGCTCGAACTGCTTTTTGAATAACCCGCAATAAAGGACAGCAGTAAATCAGTACATATAAACATATGTCAGTCTTGAATCAGAATCAGAATCTTATTGATCCTAGCGGAAACTGCTTAAAGGCAGGCTAGCAATGTTTTGAAATGATACTGATTTCGGTTCATGAGCCCACAAGTGTGAATGTCAAGGGTGGGGGGGGACAGTGTATGAGAAAAGTGTATGGGCCCTTTAATGATCAGCAAAAACAAAGCACTTTGTTTTGCACGGGGCAGGCGAAACTTGGCCCTGACCGACTGGCTGCCCCCTTAAAGTCAGGAAATAATGAACAATGTGAACCTTAGTCAAAAGATAACATTCTTTGGCAAGCTAGGTATGTGAACTTTCACATTCATACCAGGTTTCTTCAGTTCTGTTTTCCTTGAAATAATGAGCGGGCCTTTTTTTTTCTTCTCAGTATTAATAATTAACCCCACGGCTTCATGGCAGACCATAATAACATGGGCGGGATTTGAGTTAAAAAAAGACTCTTTGGCATGACAGGGCCGTCCTGAGGGGAAACTTCTAACACTAGAAAGTTGACGGTTTAGGCCAGGTATCAGGTTCCGTCACTGCTGGGAAAAAGCAGATTCTCATCATCTATATTCTGCATTTTGGGGCTGGGGGGGGTCAGGTTTGGTCATGTGTCTCATTCAATATTTCAGCGGCGTGCCATAAGCCCAAAGTTCTGCACTTAAGCTTCTCCTCTGTCAGGGCAGGAAAAAAGCAACAGGTTATTCCGGTCGGCAAGACATGCTAAGCTAAGCCTGCAGGCTAAATCTGGACTTCTCTAGAAGATAGGAACTCGTAAGGTTTCTTTAAAAAGATCAGATATTAAAGCAAACAAAAACAACTGCTGATTTTTATCATTTCTGTAATGTCTGATTTCACAGGAAGAGGAACGAAAATACAGGTAAATAAAGGTGGCATCTGTTGGATTGCACAAACACACACACACACACACACACACACACACACACACACACACACACACACACACACAAAAATACATTCAATAGCGCTTGATTTGACAGTCAAGAAATTGAACAGTTGTGTTTGCTGAGGTTACTGCAAAGACTGTCCAAAGAAAACAAGAGCATATATAGCCAAGAGTTGGGGCCTAAAAAAGAAGAAACACAGCACATCTGACTAGGAATGTTAAAAAAAAAAAAAGGTTTTTGGTCACTCCCATATATAGAGTTATCACAAAGCAGTATTCAGTAGAGAAGATGCCTACAGGCCCAAGACTCTTACAGTGGATTACATTAAAAAAAACAAAGCCGCTCTTGACTTTGCAAATCATTTCGGTTTTTGTCCACAAGTCTGCACTTTGTCATGCAGTGCTGAACAGATCTGCTCGAATAAACACAGCCTCTGCTTTCTGATTCTCCTTCTGCAGTGAAGGTGTAGGTGGAGATCAGACGTGTGGAGGTCGAGGCCACTGGTGAAGGTGATGTGAGATCGAACTAGCATTCCACAGCGCTGAGTCTACGGCCCCTCCGGCCTTTCCCATGCGCTGGAGGGCCAGGCCGCCTTCCCACAGCTACTCCTCCTCTCATGTTTCCTCTAAACCTCCACACAGCTCTCAGTTTAGGAAATTCCCTTTTGTCATCCTCTCTACTGCCAACGGCGCTGCTTACGAAACGCTGCCAGCTCTGCACGCTGGGCTGCACTTAAACGTTCCTTTTTTTCGCTGACCGTGGCGTGTTTCACATTAAAAAGATGTTTTTCTTTTTTAAACCACAACAAACGTTAAAGTATTAGGACAAAGGCAGTGACTGTCTGACCTGTACGGCAGTCCTAAAGCATCTTTTGAATGAATGTATTTCAAGTATATCAGTCTATATAAACTACAGTGTTTGGTTGCTTTGCCCAGCATTGCACAAATATATTCTCATTTTTTGGAGTCATAAAAAGCTCTGGAATATGTTGTCACAGTTCAAATATAACTAAGGATTAAGGAAAATAAAGTACACAATAAAATATTTGCCTATATCAGCACATCAGACTGCATTCCCCAGGGTTCCCCAACAGGTTTGCTGCCCCAGCACCTGATTAACTCATTAAGAGCCTGACAATGAGCTGCTGAGATGATTCATTAACCCGCTAAACTCAATTCGTCATTCTTTTCACTACCTCCCAAAGTAGCTTCAGTGTCAATGAACAGTTCAAAGTATTCAGGGGGCTGGACCCAAACAATCTGAATACTGAAGTGTACATTCATATTGATATTTAATTCTATATTTAGCATTGAGCACGTTTTTTTTTTTAAGCCATATGCACATTTCAGCAGCAAAGGCCTTTAAAAGGACAATGATTGTCACTATATGCTGACAATGAATACATTATAGCCTCATTCGTTTAGAGTACAAAAGAGTAGAACTTCTTTTGACTGCTTATACAACCACTGGAAACTAAAAAAAACCCCAAAGAAACAAAAACCAAAGATGAAAAATCACATGTGTGGGAACATTTTAAGTCATTGGACAACAAGAAAAGTGCTCAGTATAAGATTTATAAGAGGTTTATATGACAGGTTTCATGAATCATCTCAAATATGTAAGTGTAGTGGTATTTAGCACCGAGAATTATTGTCTGGTGAGGGAGACGCTATAAACAGAAACTCACCTTAGTTTATTCTCAGTGTATTGTTGTGTCATTGTGCCTCACTGCTTGGTCCCTTAAACACCCTCTGAGTTTCGTTTTGTTGATAGGGTGGGGTGCACACACTTTGGATACAATTATAGCAAACGATTGGTGACACTTTCTTATTTTTATTTAGACCTGGGGCTAATTAAAAAACATTTGGGGCTGTAGCCTTTTATGCCACTCTAATATTTGAACAAGAAGCCATAATAATAACTTCTATAGCAACATATTGCAGGTGAGTAACCACTCTGACTATTAATACTCTGGTGCTGCCTAATGTATATATTTTGAACTGCAGTAACTAAAACACTCAAATTACTATTAATGAGTTCATTATAAAACTATAATCTTTTTTGAAAAATTATTTTGAGAGCAATCGCTCAAGAATATTTAAATATATATATATTATATTACTTACATTTTGCAAACAATCATAAATTCAGCGACTGCCCAAAGGACTCCTCGCTTTTGGGACGCCAAATGTTGTTTTTCATTTCATTCAGTACAAGGAAATGTACTGACCGTCAAAACGATTGCCTGTAGTAATCAATCCAGATGCTGCAGATAAGGATTGGGTTAAAAAGCAGTACTGTTCCTTTAAGGGGTTAAAGCAGGGCAAACACTAAACTCTGCAGTACTGAGGCCCTCGAGGAATGCAGTTTGACACATGCTCTAAGGTACAGCTTTATCTGCCCTGTCAGTGCACAGTTTCCCATAAATAGTGTGCATAATTATATCTCTGAGCATTTAAATACTTTCAGAGTTCACTCTTTTGCATTGTCATGTTGCATTGCACACTTAATTCCATTTAGGAATAATAAAGCATTTGGTAGGTATGTGTTCATCATCTGGTTTGGAGCAGTTTTCAATACTAGTGCGGGTACTGGAGTTCCTTCCCTTGCACATTTTAGCATTTTCCTGTCGCCAAACTACCTCCTGTCTCATGCTGGGTTCATAATAAGTCAAAATTGGGGAGTTGGGAAGGTAGGAAAAATACACTCTAGTGAATTTTAAAACTGTAATTACCACTTTGGAGTTCACAAAAGTAGCACTAACTTAGTAGAAGTAGTAGGAAATATTGAGTAAACACACTAAATTCTGAATTAAGTCATAAAAACACTAAAATTATTTGCAAGGTAAGTTCTCCAGGACCCCATGACAAACTTAGAGAAGCACTGCTCTGGAAAGGTCCCACAGGTTGTACACGACCCCACAAGAACCCACAACAGAGGCCTACAGGTGGCTTTGTGGGTTCTATAGTAGCCCAGAGGAACCCACAGGATCCCACAGGTTCCATGGGAGCTTCCAGGACCTACAGGAGTAAACAGATTCTTCAGAAGCCTAAAAGTTATATGGGAGCTTTGCAGGTTCAAATGGAACCCACAGGTTTGAAGGGATCCTACAGATTCTATAGGTGCCTACAGGTTGTCCTGGAGCCTACAGATCCTACAGGAGCCCACAGGTTCTACAGGAGTTAACAAGTCATTAGGTTTTAAAGAAACTGCTGGTTTTATACTTAATCAGGTTTGACTGGACTTAAAAGGTTTTGTGGAATTCTGCAGGTTCCAAAGGAGTCTACAGGTTCTGCTTCAACCAGTGGATATAGTTGCTCATACTCTGCGCCCCCACTGCGAAGCGTGCAGGCCAGAAAGCGAAAGCCATGCAACCGTGGAAACCCTCCTTATAGTGGTCGCTGGTGACGGTCACTCCAGCCTCCTCCAGGCGTTGAGCGTACATGAGGCCATCATCTCGCAACACGTCATACTCACATGTCATAACATAGGCAGGCGGGACCAGCTTTAACACATCCCTCTCAGCCAGCAGAGGAGCCGCCCGCACGTCCAACAGGCCAGGCAGCTGCTCTATTAGCTCAGGGACACCGAGATGAGGAACCACAGGCTTATAGTGCTTCTGGAAGGCAGGAGCTAAGAGAGCTGTCCAGTTCATCTTTGCCTTAGCCGCTACCAGTGCTTCCTGACTTTGGTCCACAGCTGTGTGTCTGTTAGCCAGCAGGGAAGGAATAAAGTTCATATCCCCATTCAGATACTCCAGCCAAAAGCGGGCCATAAGCTGGCGATAGAGGATGGGGATGTTGCCGTTCTGCTGGTAAGATGGTGTGTTGAAATCAAGGGCCTGGAGCACTGGGTAGATAAGGGCCTGCACCTTGAACTGGACAGAGACGCTGCTGTTCAAGGCCAGCTGTGTCAATAAACAAATCACACGGAGTCAGTGAACAAATCACGACATTTCACAACATTTTGCAGTTAAAGGAACAAAAAAATTATTTTCGCAATATTCCCCAGACCTCAACTGTAGCTGATCAGCCAAGACATTTGTGGTGTCCGAAGAGTATTGCCTCAGGATTAGGTTTTAAATACAGTAAACCAGTGGATCAAAGCGTCGCCATTTCAGTCCATTTTTTCTGAGAACCAAACTAATAATTGTTTGCTGAAACCCCTGCACTAACGCAGAATCTGCACATATCCTGCAAATTTTTTTGGCGTCCAGGCCTCGTCGGCCACGCCTGCCCATACATAAACATCACAGCATGGTTGGGGGCATGGTGGACGAGGCCTAAAAAGCATAGCTTTTTTTGTGGCAATGTATAATTTTTCATGCATTTTAGTGCTAAATTATTAAGAAAGATTTATATATAACATAAATTTATTATTTATGTTATATATAATTTTATAACATAAATAATACCATAAATTTAGATACATTTCCAAAAAAAAAACAAAACTATAAATGTTTTGGTACTGTGGAGAGAAACACAAAGAAAGGCTTCTTGGGATGGTGAAATACTGCTGTACGGGAGGTTTGAAAGTAGCCTATCCGAGGACGCTTTTTATTTCTTCTTGCTGCTGATTGGCTGCTGCCCTTTGATGCAGCTGTGGAGCGTCTCGAGTGTTCTGTTTTTAGTTTTGTTCTTCTTAAAGCCCTGTCTTTTTATTACTGTAAATTAAATTAATTTATTATTGTACTTACCTGCTTACACTAAAAAAATGAAAGCAACGACAGAGCATACCAAAGAAAGTGCCTGTGCATGAATTACAGTACAGTCTATACAGGGATAATATACAGGATTTACTTTACAGGATTTACTTTGCGGGAGACAGCAGTTCATGGTAAACTGTACAGTTCGAATATGGGTTTACCTTTACATTTTCTTTCAGAGTAATGTATTTAACGTATTTTTAATACATTAAACGTAAAGCTACGTTTTTTGGGAGCATATATGGGGCATATATAGTGTTTATACTATAAAAATAGGCATTTTAAGCATTTTGTTATCACATCAAAACACTGTGATTTTTCGCAACACATGGGTGCTCTTACCGTTTACTGTCATCTTAAACAGACCTGCTTATGCTGATTCTGATTGATGTGAAACTCACATGACAGGAATTGATATGTGAACCTGTAGAGTACAGATTTGTGTTTGTGTGTATGTGTATGTGTGTGTGTGTGTGTGTGAATGGTTTTCCCCTACAAGCCCTGAGGGTAAACAGCTGCAGGGCTTTTTTCTGATCCGATCTCATTACCTGTTGAGCCACGGCAGCAGCCAGATTCCCTCCAGCGCTGTCACCTGAGACAGCCACCCTGTCCGGGTCCACTGACAACTGTGCCAGTGTCTCCGCTGTCAGGATGTGCCTGCATGCCCGCAGAGCATCATTATACTGCTCTGGGAAATGAACTTCAGGGACAAGCCTATAACTGGAAATTTAAGAGTCATCAGTCTTTAACATTAGCACATAAGATGCCAAGGATCAATCACAGTTTCAACCAGCCCATGTTGTAGAATAATGAAGAATTAGAATCTAGAGAATAATACATACGGAACTACAAAGTGACTAATTAGGTGTTAGCACTTAATGAGGCCAACAAAAAAATGCTGTTTATTAGTTGCTTCTTTTATACAGTCATAGAAAACACAAGTTTTTAAATCCTTAAGTTTATCTTAGCCATTTGAGGAATCAAAGCCCTCTTTACTTTGATGCAATACTTACTCTACAGATATAACGACTGCATCCAGCTCCTCAGCCATCGACCTGCACAGGAGGTCATAGCATCGCATTTCTTTTGGGGTGGGGAAGGTGGAGGATAGTGGGAAACAAAAAAATGAATGAGAGCTGTGGCTATAAATAATATATTATGAATATAATTTCAAAATTCTAAAAAATACATTTGTACAAATATAAATACATTAAATTCTTTTGATTCATCATAACAAGCAAAATAAAGTGCAATTGAGCAACACTAGCTTGCAATTTCTACCTTCTGTTTATGACTTAAATAAATACCCACACCTCCTGCTTTGCTATACAGCGACCCAAATGAGCATTTAGATGCCATTTCCCAGTCTGGCCGCTTGAGGATGCATGTGAGCAGCTGAGCATGGGGAATGCTGCAGTACGCATGGGCTGTAAACACTCCTGAACTTTCACTCACTTCCACACACTCCATCGGCTCTCTATACATCTAAAGATGGGGATTTATCTGCAGTTCAGTAAATGTCCTCATTGTTTGGTCAAACTTCAATGCAATAATTCTACTCACTGCCACTGCCCAGGGCCCAGCCCCCTCCATGGAAATAGACCACCCCTCGCTTCAGCCGCTTGGGGCCGGGTAAAGTGGACTCAAACACCCGGGCCTGAACCCCCGCAAAGGAAGTGTCAGTGACCCGCACAGACTCGCTGGACTCTGGACCTCGCAACTCCACCAATGACGCCACATAGTTGAGGACGTGGATGTGGTGGCCCAGTCCAAGATCCTGGATTAAATTACCCTACAAGAAACAGGGGGGAAAGGAAACGTTTGGACAACATAATACGTTACTGACTGTCACAAAAGTCCCTACTAGTGTTGTCACAGTACCAAAATTTCAGTATTCGGTACCAATATCAGTGAAAATCCACGGTTCTCTGTACCAATTTCGGTACCAAAGCAAAACACAAAGAACATGAATTGAACAACAAGCTATTTTTATTAATAACAACCAATAAGTAAACAAACATGACTGAATAACTCTATTTAGAAACTTAAACATTTGTATAGTGTTGTCAAAAGACCCGGTACTTAATGTTCACTCACTGTAACTTGATGT
>JBBJLR010039010.1:0-12244 GCA_037577145.1 Brachypetersius gabonensis
TGTGTGTGTGTGTGTGTGTGTGTGTGTGTGTGTGTGTGTGTGTGTGTGTGTGTGTGTGTGTGTGTGTGTTTGCATGGCGCCTTCCCTCCTGGCCGTGGGCCCATGGGAACACACTGAGACAGAGGCACTAAAATTGAATAGAAAGATAACACACACACATCTACAAGTATATCTGATACAAACATGTGTCTGTAACACATAAGAATAGTCTGTGTTTTGTAAATATTTGATAGGTAATCATTTATCATCTAAAACACATTCTTATATGCAAACAACAATCAATAAAGGTACGGTAAGAAAGACACTCCAGCTAGTATTACTTTTACATCATGTTGTTCTTTAAATGCTTGTAACTGACATGAACATTCACATCTACACATGTAACTTACAAAAATGGTTTCATAAAGTAGCAGTTACTAAAAGGTTCTTTACAGAACCAAAAAAGCTTCTTCTTTAATTTCTGTGCTTCTCTTTCAGGTCTTTCAGGTTTTACATGGTAAAATACAGCCATTTTCAGTGACAGCAACCGTAGACTAACCTTAGGCATAGAGGGATGGTGGAATATTTTTCTAAGCATTTAAGATGACAGGTAAAGACAACGTTAAGCATATAAACACATGTATCAGTCATCAGCAGCATACTCACTGCCATCACTACAAAAGACCATGTACAAACTAGTTTACCCATCAAAGACATTCATGAGACAGATATTACTAATGAGCACCATAGCAAAGTGTGGTGTGATATTCTCCTGTTACTTTATTAGAAAGGTACAAACAGCAGTGAGAGTTTATGTTTATGTTCACAGACCTTTCAACCCCCACCCGTCTTGCTTGCTCTCTGTGACATGGAACAGAGTATGTTGCAACCCACAAGACTAAATTGTTCTTGATCTCTCAGATTAAGCCAACATAATTAAAAGATTTCGGGCTCTCCAGGGACCCCATGGGGCTTTATCATTTTATCAGAGGGAAAAGTCTCCTCGCCTCAGAAAACGGAGCGTGACGGCACACTGTGTGGGTGGCCACAGAGGCAGCCACTTTCCCAGAATAACTGGAAATGCAAAGAGATGGAACATGAAACCAATTCATTGCCATATTCAAAAGGTCTCAGTGTATCAAAGTGTTTACTTGGGACATATGCACACAGGGTCCTCCAGACTTATGCAAAGGAGCTAAGAATATTTTGATTTTGGAAAAAAAATAGGACCTATTGTGTAATACTATAAGTTTACTATAATTATCATCATGGTCTTCTATTACAGCATCATTCTGTTTGGTACTACTAGGTTGGGGGGGTGGTGGTGGCCTAGTGGTAGGATCCTTGCCTCCGGACCAAAAGGTCACAGGCTCGAATCCTTCCTCCAGCACACCGCCACTGGGTCCCTGAGCAAGACCCGTAACCCCAAGTTGCTCCAGGTAGACTGTCCCCTGTAGTTAGAGAATGGAAGTCGCTTTGGATAAAAGCGTCTGATAAATAATGTAAATGTAGGTTGCTTTATGATAGCTAGTTTATGACATGTTTAACTATGATATTGTCATGATTTTTCATTTAATATCTTATGGTAAATAATTGTTACCACTATTTAACTACAGTAATAGCAGGACAAGACACTACACACAGTGTGAAATAGGACATGTATGTGTAGTACACATAGATCAAAAGTAAGCAGCACAATATGGTTTAAAGACTTTTTTTATCAGAAATAACCAAGCATTGATGTACAGTACTGTCCAAAATTTTTAACCAATCTTCATTTCTTCATATTTTGTTTTCCAATGTAGTCTTGAGGAACAGTTCTCCAGGCTTTCTGAAGAAATTTCAGAGGCTCTGATTTTCAGTCCAGTCCTTGAACCTGACCAGTTTCAGAGGAATGTTTTTGTTTGGTAAGCCACACAGTGACCTACAAATAAATCATTCAAGCAGAACAAAGACACCTAACTTAAAGCTTGAACCAGAGAAGTAACGGGTGCAAACAATTCCAGGCAGTGATCATTTTACTGGTGGTGCTAAATGAGTTCCCTGTATCCCTGTATAGTCACTTTGCAGCCTGTCACAGCAAAACATTTGGTCTTGTTTCTTTCATTTAATCTGTGCAGTATGGCAAAGATAAGACAGTTCTACAGACATAAAATTATGTTCTACAGACATAAGTATTTTTGCACCAACAAAGTAGTCTAAAGCAAAATAAAAAAGAAGTGGGGGTCCTCAAGACCTTTGCATAGTACTGTCTATATAGATATAATTACATACAATTCATTGATCCAGCTGTGGTAATAGCAAAACAACACGCATAGCTGTCATAGCTGTCTGTGAAACATAACTTTTTCATTAAATAACATAATTTAAACACAAATTTGCCAATTAAAATAAATACTTTTAACTTTAACTTTAACATTAATTCTGGATTTCTTTATGCAAGAAATACTTTGAAACTGGATGTTCCAAACTGATACCAAGTTATCCAAAGAAAAACAGTAAAATAGTTCTGTTAAACTGTTGTCTTTAGATAGATGGATAGATAGATAGATAGATAGACAGACAGACAGACAGACAGACAGACAGACAGACAGTATTCATTGTGTCAGTACAACAAGATGACGTTTGGGGCTAGCCTAAATATATTTATCTAAATATATTTAATAAAAGAAATCCCTCAATGCTCCCTTGCGTGCCCGTTTCTTTTCGAATCATCCTGCTGGAAGTCTTACATAATTGCAGGATGTTTATTCTCTGAGCGAAGACAGAATTGAGAGAATTGCGCTGCACAATAAGATGTTTTAGTTTTCTATCACTCACAACATTTCCTGAGAAAAGACTTGCCAGCCCGTCATACGTTTTTTCCACCCTTCACCACCCCACATTACTTTCCCCTTTTCATTTTGCGTTTAAGGAGCAGCTCGTGCATTTTGGCAGATTATCTCCTTTTTATAAATAAAAGTCATACATTTAAATAGATATCCGAAATGGAACTGAGTGGTTTTATTCGTCAACTAAATTCATCAACATGTATCCCAGACCCCATTCCAACTACATTTTGTAAACAGGTTCTATAATATACTAATCCTAATATATTAGAAATCGTTCAGATTCATGACATTCTTTCCACCAATTTTTGGAAATAACTTGTGTCCAAACACTCCCAGCACCTTTTCAAGCATGCAGACAGTTCTGTCTCATTAGCTGGACACTCATTTCAAATTTGTCAGCCTAGCTCATCCCATGCAGCTCAATGAGAGAACATCTAGAGACTGGGAGGCCAAGACATACGTCTCAAAACATTTTGCTTTTCTTTGAACTGGATATAATATTGACACACTTTTAAAGGATGCTTGATATCATTATCTGGTTAAATAATGAAATTTTGCCCAAGGTTAAACCAGAAGGAAGTGTGCGATGTTCAAGAATTTAGTAAAATTTCTTTTTTCATGAATGCCAGTGTACAAAAGACAGACCTGATATGTCTTTTCAAAACCAATAGTTTGAGCCTTTGTGGTTACTACAGTGTATAAAATATTCAAACCCAGTTCCATTTGTTTTAAATGTTTCTAAAGTTTTCTTGTAATGCATTTTGAAAGAGCAGCTTATTGTTTCTTTTCATATTTAATATGTATGCTTTATCTAAAGCACTGTATAGATGGTCTACAAAGAATAACAAACATCCTGATGCTTAAACCTTTTGATTTTAATCATTTTCTTGAGATTTAAATCACTTGACCTCAAACATAAAGGATGTTAATACACTAAATGGACAAAAAGTTTGGGATGCCTCATTACACCAACAGGGACTTTACATTCAAATACATAGACTTTAAAATTGAATTGCTCCCCCTTGGCAGCTAAAACAGATTCCACAAGAGTGTTTCTGATTCTGTAGAGCATTTATGAGTTCAGAGATTGATGTTGGATGAGAAGGCTTGGCTTGCAATCTCCGTTCCAGTTCATTCCAAAGGTGTTGAATGGGGTTGAGATCAAGGCTCTGCGTGGACCAGTCAAGGTCTTCCACGCTTAACTCATCCAGTCAAGTCTTTATGTTTTGTGCACTGGGGCACAGTCATGCTGGAATGGAAAATGTTCTTCTCCAAACTGTGTCCAAAAAGTTGGAAGCATGGATTGCCTTCACTGGAAGTAAGGGGCTTAGCCCAAACCCAGAAAAATAGGTATGTCCCAATACTTCTGTGCATGTAGTGTAACAGAAGGGTTAAACAGAAAAGTCTCAATGGGCGTGGCTACACACGGAGTGACCCGGATGAGCATTCGGAAACCAAAACAACCAGAGCTCGTCTTCCAGCTAAACTGTGACTTGTGACAAATTACGTGAGTTTTCATTATATATTTGATAAACTAGCAAAACTCCGCAGCTATAAAACTAGACCTTCGTATGCAAACTGTGCAAGCAGCTTGTGCATAAACGCGTTTTCTTTTCAGGAAATTCCTGCTCTTTGCTGCTAGCCTCAGATGCTAACCTGTCATTTATTTAGCCTTGAGCTAATCGTTTTAGCCCAGAAATTATGAATGTCATAACATAATGTCAACAGATTCGTCTTTGGTGTTGTTTAAATCGTCTAACGGATGTCTGAAATGTTTTTGTCTGAAAAGACAAGTCCTCTTTTCACACAGAAAGTTTGACGCACCCAGTGAGGCTCTTACAGCTAGAAAAGGCAGCCGAATGTTTACCAGTTTCAGATTTATTGTCACATCCAGATAAAAGTGGAACAAAATGACCAGCAATGAAATTTGTCCAGTAAGAAATATATACCACAAGTAGGAGAAAAAGTGTGGTAGGCACTGCTTAGGATTTGCTAGTGTGTATAGATATATATACTTGCGCATTTAAATTGAGTGTAGTTTTTAATTGACTGTAGTTTTAATGGCAAGGTTAGGTTACATAATGACAGTTGCACAATAGGGACAAACGATTAGTATTGCAATTATGCTGTGACATATTGTGAAGCTGAGTTTGAACGTATTAATCACCAATAATGAAATTCTTGGACTCTAAACATACTAAACACAAGCAGAATGAAATAGTAAATGTATTTTAGTGTTAAAAAGAATACTAGTATAACAATGTACATAGTAGACAGTGTTTAACACTTGCATGTATTTTACAAAATGTATCGAAGGTAAGGTGAAAGTCAGTGTAGGTTTAAAGTAACTGTAGTTTTAATGACAAGGATAGTCTACATAAAGGTAGGGCTTTACAGTATGGACAAATGATTATTTTTGGGATTATACTGCTACATATTGTGAAGGGAGTAAGTACATTACTCCCATCCATGCAGTCCATATATGGAAAGTAAGCTGCAAAATCCATTTATGTATATTTTCAGATTTAGCCTACAGCAGTTTAATTATGTCAATTCATGCTGAAGTTGCAAGAATAGTTGCTGTTCAGTGTTAGTGCAATACAAGGCAAGCAATCAGAAATATGATCATTTACATATATGTCTTAAAGACAAAGAAACAAAAACAGCCTGTTTAATAAAAAGGAATTCACTTTTGTTGGATTGTGTGAAGATCTCATTTCATCATAACACCCAGTAACATCTAAATGAAGCTGTGATTAGTTACCCTGTGAAAAAAACATGTGATTGGTCAGAGGCCCATTTATATTTCAGCCTTCTGCAACAACAGTATTGTAGAGACCAAAATTGTGCTCATGACTGACCAACGATACATTGTGCAGCCCTACGTAATAGGCATCTTTTTTATTATGCAATTATTTAAACTTGTTCATGGTAGTGGACTGCAGTTCTGTTCACTTATGAGCGAATGAACAGCGAGTCATCTGTCTCCATTTCATCCTGTCTTCTGCATTTTCTACCCTCACACCAACTAACTTCATGTTCTCTTTCACCACATCCATAAATCTCTTGTTTGGTCTTCCTCTCAGCCTCCTGCCTGGTGGCTCCAACCTCAGCATCCTGTAATCATTGTCTCTCCTCTGGACATCTCATCTCAGTCTGGCCTCTCTGACTTTATCTCCAAAGCATCTAATATGAGCTGTCCCTCTGATGTACTCATTCCTGATCCTGTCTATCCTCATCAATCCCAAACATCTTGAGCTCTGCAACCTCCAGTTCTGCCTCCTGTCTTTTTGCCATTGGCACTGTCTCCAAACCATACAACGTCTCTGGTCTCACTACTGTCTTGCACATAATTCCTTTCATTCTTGCTGAAACCCTTCTATCACACATTACACCTGACAATTTACATCTGACACCTGACACCCGAAATACTTAGTCCTCTACCTTCTTTAGGTCTACTCCCTGCAACATCACTGGTCTACTTGTGCTCCTCTCATTTACACACACATATTCTGTCTTGCTGCAACTAATCCTCATTCCTCTCTTTTCCAGTATGTATCTCCACCTCTCTAGCCTTTCCTCTACCTGCACTCTGCTCTCACTGCAAACAAGAAGGGGCTCAGAGCTGATCCTTGATGCAGTCGCACCTCCACCTTGAACTTCTCTGTCACTCCTACAGCACACCTCACTGCTGTCTCACAGCTGTTATACATGTCCTGCACATACTTCTCTGCCACTCCAGACCTCCTCATGCAATACCACAGCTCCTCACACGGCACCCTGTCATATACTTTTTCTACAAAAACACAATGCAGCTCCCTCTTACCTTCTCTGTACTTCTCCATCAGCATCCTTAAAGCAAAACTAGCATCTGTAGTACTCGTTCTTGGCTGTTACTCACAAATACTCACCCCTGGCCTAAGCCTAGCTTCCACCACTCTTTCCCAAAGCTTCATTGTGTGACTCATTAGCTTTATTCCTCTGTAGTTGCCACAGTCTTGTACGTCTCCCTTGTTATTAAAAATCGGCACCAGAACACTTTTCCTCCATTCATCAGGCATCTTCTGGAAATGTACTGAAAGGTGCCAATTGTGTGACGGGAAGTGTGGAAAAATCTCCCCATGACACAATGGGCACTTGTCAGTACATTTCCATCCCTATCCTTAATCACCCTAACCTGCAGCACGTCCTTTCCGTCTCTGTCCAACTTGTACAAATCATTCTCTCCCTCCTTATTGTCCAACCTAGCATACAAGTCATCATACGCCCTTTGTTTGGCCTTTGCCACCTTTACCTTCATCTCCCTGTACTCCTGTCTGCTCTCCTCAGTCCTCTCAGTGTCCCACTTCTTCTTAGCTAATTTCTTTCTCTGTATTTGCTCCTAGACTTTTTCATCCCACCACCAAGTCTCCTTATCTACTTTACTCCTTCCAGATGACACACCATGTACTCTCCTACCCGTCTCCCTAATCATAGTAGTTGTATCTGTCCAATCATCTGGCAGCACCTCCTGACCACCAAGAGCTTTTCTCAACTCCTCCCTGAAAACCTTGCACCACTCCTCTTTTTTCAGTTTCCACCACCTGGTCCTCTGCTCCACCTTTGTTCTCTTTATTTCCTCACCATCAGTTTCATCCTACAGACCACCATCCTATGTTGTCTTGCTACACTCTCGCTGATAACTACCTTGCAGTCACTAATCTCCTTTAAATTCCAACATCTACATAAGATGTAGTCCACCTGTGTTCTCCACTCTTATACGTCACCCTATGTTCATGTCTCTTCTGGAAGAAAGTTTTTACAACGGCCATTTCCATCCATTTTGCAACGTCTACCAACATCTGTCCCTCTTCTTTCCTCTCCTGGATACCAAACCTGCCTATCACTTCATCACCCCTGTTCCCGTCACCAACATGTTTCTGAGCAGGGAAGTCACCAAAACCTGCCGCCCTCCAGGACTGGAGTTTGACACCTCTGTATTATGTGCATCAGGTGCTAACAATTTATTTTGCTGTCTTGGCCAAAACCCCCCTTGAATAAGAATAAGACTAGTGTGTCTAGTGTGTCACTTAAGCTTGAGATCTTATGCTTGAGGGGGGTACCATGCAGATTTTTTTTCCCCCTCTGGAATTGGACAGTTTATTATCTCTCCCTCTCCTTCACTCTGTAATGGTCTTTCTCTAATTGTTTCTCAGTCCAACTCTGTATCTCTTATTCTGTCATACATCTCACACTCTTGCTGTTTCACTCTCTTTTCCTCCCTCCCTTCCTTCCTTCCTTCCCCCACCTTTCTCCCCATTACAATATTGCAGACCACACAGACACCCAGACACACTCTGTGGCCACACAGAAAGCAGCAGGCTCCAGCAGCCTGTCTCTGTGTGTATTTACACCGCTGCACTGGAGAAAAAAAATATACATTCATAGAATAAAATACTGCTGAAGTACTAGCAGTGCATAGTGTCCCAGGCTGCATTGAACTTAGTGTACACACACACACACACACACTCACACTGTCTCCCACACAACAGGGACCGGATGCATTGATTTATTTGTTCTCATCTGCAGCAGTTTATTCTTTAAGTGCTATAAGGACTTGGTTTGCAGAGCTGAATACTCTGCTAGTTCAGCTTGGCTTTAATATTGGAATGAAAAAAGGCCTTTCTTTTTTAATTCCAGTAACCCATCTTGTTCATTTAGTACTGGAAGAAAACAATTTATAAAGGTTTGAGTCAGAAAAATTCATGAAGCCCCAGGATCTCATACTAAGCAACCTAGACATGAAATAGGTATCTATCATTATTGCAATTAATTATTTTGAATTTAGACAGAATTAGGTCTTTTTAATGCAGGGCAGTGTGTTAAATGTTGAAGAAAAGTTTTTGAAGTATCAGTTTAGTAAGAACTATGCAGTTTGAATGATTAACAGAGACAGTGTGAAAATGCCTTTATTTTATATATTTCTTTTGTAAAAAAATGTAATTATCAGGGTGACAATTTGTAGAATAAAGTAGAATAGACAAACCTGAAATATCTACATGAACTTTATATTTCCACTGTATGTTTGTTAGCATTAGGCACATTGTATTTTAGAAGAGAGACTTCTAATATAAAATATATTAATTTAATATTAATATATTAAAGTAAAGTGACCCCTTATAGTCACGTGTGAACAGCATCCGGGGAGCAGTGTGTGGGGACGGTATTTTGTTTAAGTGTACCTCAGTGGTGCCACTGAAAGTTCTAGGATTCAAACCTACAACCTTCCAAACGCAGGGACTCACTAATTCCCTAACCACCAGCTGCCCAAAAACTATATATCAGTATTTTTTTCATGTTATATATAAAATAAAATGCAATGTTCTTTTAGCTACACTATTGCAGAAAATGCAAATGTTATTTTAGCTGCACTAATCTGTAATTTACAGTTTTATTTCTAAGGTAGAATAAGAGTGCAAAGTGAAAGAAGTTGAGAGAAAATGAAAGTAAGGAGAAAATCTTAAATCTACAATTAAAAAATGTACTGTGAGGTACCAAAGTGATATTTGAACCAAACCATAGATCTACACATATTTGGAAAATTATGTCATAACTAGGGCTGGGAAAGTTATCGCGTTAACGCGTTGTTTACTTAATGCCGACAACTTTTTTTATCAGGTGATAACGCAAAATATAAATCCTTATATTTTAAAGTTCGGTGCTCTTACCGAAGTAATGCGAGTGTTGAGCTATTTATATTGTGGTGATCATGAAAGAGAACCCGAAGACACACATTCTTACAAACAAAAACATATTTTTATTTCTCGTCAGTCAGCTTTAAAACAGACTTTTACACATACAGAATACTATGCCCCCACTTGCATGCCCAGGGACTACTCAACAACTCCAACACACAGCTCTCTACTCGCCATTTACCCTGCAGACCAACTACATAACAACACAAACACATACTTAACACATAAAAAATCCCTACTGCTACTAACACCCCTCTCTAGCATTCCCCAAAAACAACAGAATAGGCCAACCGGCCACATATCCCCCAACCGCAAAGCCTCGTGTGAGGTACAGTCCTGCCGTGCAACTCTCTACAATATGGACCAAAGTAATGGGACATGTGACCCCTGCGAAAACGAGCCGACACATACAGCGCTCCCATTACTTTTGTCCATATAAGATGTCTGAACATTACACCAAATGTGACTTTAATAACACTGCGTTCAGACTTTCATATAGAGTTGGTCCCTCTCTGCAGCTGCCGTAATGGTTCCGCCCCCATGCTCTGGACTCTTGTTTTTCAATAGCAAGCTAGATAAAACATGAATGCCCAGTAGTAACAAATAGCTTTGGTTTTATCTTTGATTTTATTACATTAATGTTTAAGTTGAGATTTACAGAAATATTTGAACTGCAGCTGTGTGACTATGTTAAAGGGAACACTGCTGTTAAAGAGCCCCTTATTTGCTTAAAGTTTTTGCAAACCATATGTTATTCCACTTTTGTTTATATTGTTCATATTTGTCTACCCCTATGTTGATAAGAGTTTTAAAAATATTATGTTTAGGACAGACTTGGAGGTGCGATTAATCACGATGGCAAGTATGATTGGTGATTAAATATTTTAATCTACTGACAGGCCTAGTCATAACACAACACGAGCGGTCAGATCCTGCATTAATTGACACTATAATCTTCGCTTTAAAAATCTTTTTTCTTTCCTTCTGTAGTGTATGAACCATGTCACGTGCCCGGCAGCCTCCTCTAGTGACTGGCATCTCACCCAATGAGGGCACACCCTGGACTAAAGTCACTATCCGTGGGGAAAACCTGGGCACCGGACCCAATGACCTTATCGGTAATGTATGATGTATGATAACCCAAAATGTACTGCAAATATTCATATTTCCTATACAGCAGTACCTCTGGCAAAGTTTCGCTTTGGCATCGTGAATTTTGTTTGGCTCAAGTTATTATAGTTAACTGTTGACATAAATCAAAAAAATTAAATAGTTTGTATTATTCAAAAACGAACATCTGTTTTGATTTTAGGCTAAGAATAAAATGAGAAGAATTACACCCATCTGTTTCTGATTCTGTCAGGTCTGTCCATCTGCGGTCATAACTGTCTGCTGACAGCTGAATGGATGTCCGCAAGTAAGATTGTGTGTCGAGTTGGACCTGCTAAAGATGACAAGGGCGAGATAATCGTCACAACCAGGAGCGGAGGACGAGGCACATCGACTGTCTCCTTCAAACTCCTCAAACATGAGAAGATAGGTAAGAAACACACTCGTTCATCCTTTTCCATTTACTTACATTCATCAGCATACTTTGTCCTTTTGTTATACACGTTTTTATATATATATATATATATATATGTATATATATATATATATATATATATGTATGTATGTATGTATGTATGTATGTATGTATGTATGTATGTATGTATGTATGTATGTATATAATCACAATTGGTAAACAAAGTCCCAATATTTTTTGTGACATCTGACAATTTAGATTGGACAGAAAATAATTTGGTAATTCGGTATGTAACTGCTCAGTGTATGAAGTCACACAATGGTTGAAAAAGCATGTTAAGACATTATATCATAATTTATAATGATAAATATTATGATATTGCGCAGCTCTGCTCTTCTCCTGATGCTGATTCTGAAATCTGAGATCAGGATATTTCCAATTAGCAGTAATATTTGAATATTTAAGTTCTGCCTTTCTTGAAAAAAGATGCATAATTCAAATGAATAGTCTTGCAACTTAAAGGAAATTGCTGCTTTGAAAAATATTTTTCCTTGCAGAGTTTATTTTTCGTTTCACATCAGTATTCCTTTTAAGATATGTTACCTATGTTATAAAAATTGCAGTAACAAAATAATAATTCTGTTATGATCTTGACTAAGAAACACAATTATATATGAATTAATCACATTAACCAATATTAACCCATTTAGTAAGTTTAGTATCAGCAGTACTAATCCAGTATAATGGAAAAAACATAACTGTAGTATAACTGTTGTAAAAGGCCTTATTTTGTGTGTGTGTTTGTATGTGAATATGTGTAGGTATTCTGGACCAGTCAGCTGTGTGGGTGGATGAAATGAATTACTATGACATGCGCACAGATAGGAACAAAGGCATCTCCCCTCTGTCTCTGCGGCCAGCAAACCCACTGGGCATTGACATTGACAAGTATGTACAAACAGACACACACCATGCGTTCATTTTCAAAAGACATGTAGAGTTGTAGAAAGTGGCTAAGAAAGGAAACAAACTGCTAATACAGATCAAATTTGACTTTCGTCATTATAAATGCTTGCTCCTGCTCTTTCTCTCTCTCTGTCTCACACGCACGCACGCACACACACACACACACACACACACACACACACACACACACACACACACACACACACACA
>JBBJLR010039045.1:0-12243 GCA_037577145.1 Brachypetersius gabonensis
AAAACTTCGATGACACGCTTACAAATGGGTTTCTGGTGATCAGTGATGTTGCCCTTGTCATCAGCCGCAAAAACAAAGTACTTCCACACGCGGCTCTTTCCACCTTTTGCCTGCCGTTTGCCATGTCTCTGTGCTTTTACGAAGAAGACACAACTGCATTTAAATTTTAAAATTTTAACATTTAAATTTTTTGAGTACTGACTTGGTACCGAAGTACCGGGTCTTTTGACAACACTACTCAGCATATTATAAAAATCTCACTCATGTCAGACACCTGTCAGTATTGCTGACCAGTCCAGATTCAGCGACCAGGCTTAGTCATGGTTGTTTATTTTAGGCTGGAGTTTGTTATAGAGTAGTAAAACGTTCCTTATTCTGAAGGGCAGTTGTTAAAGGAATCATTTGCAGAGCTTGTGGCTTCATATCATGAAGGAATTATCTTAACTCGCCAAATTCTGATTCATATTTGTAAAATGATGTTCAGAGCTGAGGTGTTGTTGCTACATGAAGTCAGTGTTTTTGCTCAGTCTGAACTTTGGAGAGATCAAGGGTTTGTTAAGTTCCCCTTTCGCACTTCTGCATTTGCTTTTAAACAAACAAGACAGATGTTCTTTCTTGTGTGTCTTCAGTGCCTGGGGTGATAGACTCTCTGGCCAGAAGACCACAAGACCGGAGCTTATTTCAGCAACATCTAAAGAGACTCCAACTGCCTTAAGATATTCCGAAGACAAGAAACAACACTTAGCAAAGCTATATTCTTTGGAATACAAATCATATAAAGGGCTTTGTTTCTGTTATGTGATCAGACGTTCGAAGAGTCTTTGCGGCTCTGCAGTCCTTGGTAAATGTTTCTCCTGTTTGTCTGGGGCTGGCTGCGTTCTCCCTCTCTCTGCTGCACTCGCTGTTTACCCAGTGGAGGGGTGGTTTCTGTAGGAACCCCCAGCACTCATCGCTTACTAATTGGTGATTTGTGTGATGGAGGATTTGAGGTCTACTTTTCACAAAACATTGTGTCCTCGCCTTGTCACAGACTGGGTCTTACTGGCCAGCTGTCAGCATCCCACATATCTGTCCTCATCCAGTTCCCTAATTCTGCCTCTTACCTCTTACTGTTGTGTGTAGTTTAGCAAGCAGTCTCAAAAATGTAACCCTTAGAACTAGAATAATCAGTGTAAAAGAAGTCTAGAACCGGTGTTTGTTCTCCTGCATGCTTTCCGTTTGCGGCTTTTTCTCTTGGTGCGCCGCCACTCGGCCGCTCTCTGGAGCCACTCCCTCTGAGGGTTTTCCCCACCCACTTGTGAGCCGGACACTATCCTGAAAATTGTTTTTTGTTTGACCTAAAATAAAAGTAATTTGTTCATTTTTGTTCTTTATGTTCTTTTGCATGTGATGCTTTTTTGAACCCCTCAGTAGCAGTTATTATTATTGTAGTTTTCCAACTACAATAATGTTGGTTCTCCTTGCAACAGGAATACTAAACAAAGCTCAGCATGACATCTGACACCTTGAGCATCAACACAAACTGGGGGAACTTCCATATATAGAGCTGTGTTGATGTATGACAACGGTTTACTATTTGTTGTGCTGCCCCTCTTGTTCTAAGGGTTTATGTTTTATTCAGTATTATAATATGATACATGATTCAGCACTCTTAGCTTTCATTGTGAGACTATAATTTGTATTGATATCCAAGTCAAAATTCTGATATCATGACAGTCTTAATTTAGATTGAATTGATGTCTGGCAGTCTACATCAGGGCTGGCCTGCTGATGAGCCCAACCTCTGGCTCTTTCCCATTGATTACAGCGCATGGACCGGAATTTTAATTGATCCCGTTATAATTAGAGAAATCGCTGCAGTGTTTCAGGTTCGGGGTCTTGGTCATGTGCACAGCTTCAGTTCCTCGTGCCTTCAGAGTTCTTGTGTTCCGTGTTTTTTTGCTGAAACTTGTGACAACAAGGAGATCTGTGCAAACAGCTTGTTTAATTTCCTCAAGCATGTGTTTCAGGCCTGCGCGATCTATCATCAGCGGAGATCAGGCCTGAATCAGGCAGCGAGAGCTGGCCTCAGAAGTAGGGCAGATCAGCCGTGAAAGTGTCTGTAATCGCTGCGTAGGAAGAGGAGTCGTGATATCGCCGGATGGTACAGAAAACATCCATCCTGTGGCTGAAGGAGGTTCAGAAAGAGACGAGTAAAGTAGGCCAGAGTGTTTCTTCCAAAAGGAACAAGCTTTTTGGTTATATTGCACACTTCACTTGCTTGAAAAGAAATCAACATTTTGAAAAGTGCAGACATATTAGTTAGGCTATTACGTTCTTGCGTTATTTTTCTCCCTTTGAGTAAATGCACCACCACTCTGAAGCAGTAAGTCCTTTCTAATATTGCTTAACTGCTACCAGATTTGCAGAATAAAGGAAAGGACATACTGGAATCTGTACTTGCCTTTAAAAACCTGTCTAAAATGGAATTACATATGTTTTTTTTAAAAGAATAAGCCTCTTTCTTCATATCTCATGGTGCTCTCCAGTAGTTCTGAGGATCTTTCTTCCAAATTCTTTTCTTCGGGAGAAATCGTGTGCGGAGTAGCTATAATCCACACGAAGGGGATGTTATTTTGGGAGCCTCTGCATAATAACTAGCCTACTTCTAGCCTGTAGTTTCAACTGGTTTATCACCCCATCGGACTCTGTTTTGCCTCCTGTGCTCTGGCACACAGGGAAAAGCAAATCTGAAAAGAATTTATAGGCAGCGGTGAACGACCTCTGTTCTATACAATTAAAGTTCACAACATTTTTATACGGTTCTCTACAGCAGTGAATGGCCACTGTTCTATACAGTTTGAGTTGTATACGGTTCTATACAGCTGTGAATGGAGACTGTTGTATACAGTTTGAGTTCTATACAGTTCTATACAGCTGTGAATGGAGACTGTTGTATACAGTTTGAGTTCTATACAGTTCTACACAGCTGTGAAAGGACTCTTCTATACAGTTGTGTACAGCTGAGATGGCCTTTTCAAGTCCTGTACAGTTCTATATAGCTGTGAATGGCCACTGTTCCGTACAGTTGACTGCTAGAATACTGTACATATTCTGTCAAAATATTGTATAAATTAAACTGTCAACTGTACTAAATGTTGTCTTGTCCTGCTGTTTTGTTGCTCTTGTGTTTTTCTAGTGTCTCCTCTTTTGCTCTCTTTACACTCTGTGTATTCCTGTCCTGTCTACACTTGTGAATTCTTGTGGTGTTTCTGTTTTCGACAGTTAACCTACTTGACTTGACTCTTGTTTCAAATTGATGCTCTGAGGAAGCTATTTGGTATATTGACTTTGCAAATGTCACTTTAAACTCATACGCCATGCTTTCATATGCCAACGCCAGTTATGCTCCTCAAGTGAGTTGCATAATGAGACGGCGGCCTCATTCTGGTTCATTAGTAACTGCAGTATATGTCTAAAGCCTGGGGACATGTCCTGCATCGGGGTCAGTTCGATTTGTCCAATTCTCAGTCACATCTCAGCGCAAGTGACCCAGGATGCACAGAGAATCCCCACGTCCCAATCCTGCTGGATACAACGGGCTGGTGAATTCAATGGATAGAGTTCCAGACATAATGTTGTTTTTAAATATAGGTCAACCCAGCGAGTGCGTTTGAGTGCCTGCTAAACACAGAGCAGGCTCTGACTAATGTGTGTAGTCGACTGAAAGTGGGAAGGCATTTCTGATGCTTAGCCTGTCAGATGCAAGGCAATTTGAGACTGACATGTTGTTGAAACATAGGCTCCAGTTTTTGAGGGCGGCTACAGATTGCAGATTGAAATATGATTTGCTATTAAAGGCGAATTGAGATTAGTTTGCTGTTTATATATAGATCGCCAGAATGACAGTTGGCTTGCTTTGGGTTATTTTACATAGTGAAATTTCATCCAGGCATCATTATTTTTTAATAAATCCTTGTTTTTTGGGCTATATATTTATGACACTGTTAGAAAGGTGTGATATTTAGTCGCTGTCCACACCCTGCAGCAGTAAGTCATGTTCTTAGGAGCAAAGCAGCTTAAATGTCTGCAGCTTGTAGCCCTTATGAAGTGGAAAATAACTTCTCTGCAGTGCCTTTTATTAAAACTTTGGCACCTAAAACGTGAGTGCTGGGCCAAAAAAAAGCTTATTAAAGCAATTTTTGCTGCTTACCACAAGTACCATGGTCCCAAAAGCATGAATTAAATATACACCAGCCATGTTTTTTCACTTAAGAATAACAACTGGTTTAAAAAAACAAAAGGAAGTTTGCATATTTTCTGCTTTGCCAGTCTTGTCGTACTGAACGCATAATTAGAGCTCCTTGCGCCGAAGATGTTGGAACCCTGTTAATTAATTTTGTTTTTCATTTTATTATTAATAGAATAATATGAGAAGTTTTAGAAACGCCATATTTGGAGGAAAGAGGCAGTATGAACTACTCAGTCACGTAAATCCAGGCCTGATGGTGATGCTGCAGCAATTTTTGTCTAAAAATCATGAATTTCAAGAGTTAAAGACATAATACGTTTCTCATTTTCAGGTTGCAGTTTGGATAGTTAAATATGCTTTGAGCTAATTTATAAGTGGTTATATAGTGAAAACTGGAACCATGTTAGTCAGTAAAGCGTAGTATTAAAGTATTCGATTTCAGCTTTGTGTAGATGTCTTCATCATAAGAGTTCTTTGCATGTCTAATGATCTAATAATACACTCTAATCTAATTTGATAATCTCATAATCTTTGCATTTCTAATAATCTAAAGTATTATTAAAGTTTTCTTGTTTCGGGGATGAGAAACTAGATCAGAACATCCTTAAGAGCCACTTTTTTTTGTAGTGTTTGTTCTACAAATATAGGCACGCTGATTTCAGTGGTGACGTTTATTCTTATGTAGCTTCAAGGGTTTGGTTAGAAACTTGGCGGCTCGGCTGGTGGTCTTTTGTTCTACTTATAACGTTTTGCATATTAATATGTTGTTTGTTTGTTGTACATGTAGATAACAGGGTTGCCGACTCTCACGCATCAGTGAAACTAATATGAAAATAATAGTAGTATTACAACAACCTTATAATGAAAAACTGATGTGATTTTCTGAATCAGCTAAACTTGACTAATAAACATCAAAAATTGCGATTAAACAGACTTTGATAAAATGTGTTACCCAGTGTAATCTAAATTACTCTTCGAACTCCTTCGATCTTGGCTGGTGAAAAGACAAGCGTATGCATCTTTGACCCACGTTTAGCCATGAGAAATGTATCCAGTTTTAGCCACATACAGCTTTTCCATGGTGGGCTTTCAGAATTGCCTCTTTCCAAACGGACTGCGTAGTCGACCTAGAACACGAAGGAATTTCCTCTAGTTTTGAACCAGGCCGCCTCCTGACCCAAGTCACTAATTATACATCACTGTGGCAGGAGTAGCTTCCTATAATTACCCCTGGGGTGCCTGTGTCTCCGTTCTGGTGTTCCTGAATAAGGAAGAAAGGAGCACGGTTTCATTCTTGGTTAAACCTCTCGAGTCTGTGTGGATCTGATGGAAGAGGGTGGGAATAGATTAGCACATTCTCTTTCAAACTGTTTGGAAAATTCACAACCGTTCTCTGCCTCCTGTTGTATTGTCGCACGAGTTCTGCTTCCTTTCTCTTAAAGATTCACATGAGGATGTCGGAGTATAGAATTGCATTTGCTTGCTCAAACACTTGAAAGACTTGATTATTGTGTTTAACGTTTCAGCGGGGAGTTTTTTAAATAGTTCTACCCATTACTGTGTTCGCCTCAGTGCTGATGTCACTCATTTACATCCACTAATTCAGCAGGAAGTTTGTTGTACAACGGCACAAGCTCTAGTTGCCGTGATCACAGTGCCATAGTAGTTATGAATGAGTATGTGGGGGCAATACAGACCCCATAAAAAGTTTGTGAATGCGTGTATCGGAAATAGCAGCTTGGCGATTTGATCGGCTGGTATTACTTTGACACGTGACGTGGTGAAATGTAAAGATTTGTTCAAATGTGGCTCATCAGTGATTCTGTGTTTCTTCGTTTGTGTGTTTGAGTGTCCTGCACTGCATTCAGCTCAGTTTCTCAGTTGGTGCATCAGCTATTTGGACTGAGCCTCAGTTTGGTGTGGTTTAGTTACATACGACTGTCGTGTAAAACAGTATAAATGTAGAACTCTGAGTGTAAAGATGACGGTGTTTCAACTGTAATCAGCAGTTTTCCACACCAGTGTTACAGTACTCTTTGGAAAGTAATCAGGCGGTGCAGCCATGTGACGCTACACACTGAAGGGTTAATAATACAATGTAGGTTCTTTATAGAATTCTGCAACGTTTTTACATACTTCACTTGCTGAATGATGCTTGATATCTTATTGTATGTTCTGTCCTCATCCTGTATGGATCTGTAGAGCACCTTGATCAAGATTCGTTGTTTAAAAGGTGCTTTATAAATAAACTTTGACTTGATTTGACTTTGCTGAAGGATGGCCACGTCTTGTTTCAGTTCACTGAGACGTCCTCTTCAGCCGAGTGCTTATGCAATGGAGGTTGAGTGCAGGGCATCAGCAGGGTGTCCGATTGCGACGTTAGGATCTCCAGTGTTGAAAGGCAACCCGAGCCACATGACTTATTAGCCAAGAATACCCTCAGAGGTGGCCAACGACATGCAGGGAGGCATGCCACAGATGCTCCGCAAGCAGCCTATAAATACTGCTTCCCAGAAGGACCAGCCAAGGCTGGGTACATTTGTTTCTTCTGTTTTCTATTGTTGTGAGGGCTTTATCTGTCCTGTTTCCATGCTTACCTAGGTGATGCATCTCATTTCAGAGAAAACTGTACTGACCCCAGAGGAAAAAAAATACCAATATTACTGCACAGACACACAGCGACATGTAGAAAAGAACATAAAATATACAGTCTAAATAAATCCAATAAAAACTCCAAGAACACAAATGTACTCAAATGTGCACAAAAAGCAATTATTACAGATCATCTATGATCTATATTTTATCATTATGTGCAGTAGTCTACAGTGTTCAGTATAGTGCAGTTTTCTTATGGGGTGCTAAATAATTTCATATGTGCGATATCTTATTATTATTATTATCTGCAATAGTCTTACCATTTCAGTATCACTACTAATGTTAATATTACTGATCTACTACTACCACAACTGGTTGCTTGGATGCTTGATGAAAAAGTACCTTGGCCTGCTTGAGGGACAGTTATTTGGGCAAGACCCGTCCTTTCCACTGGAGAGATGGACTCTGCCAGCTCCTTATACCCCGGTGTGGATTTCCCCTCTGAATTCCCGGCCAGAGTGCTTTGGTAAAGGAGTTAACTTAATTAGGGAGGGGTTGAGGGGGAACAGTCGCCAAATCTCTCTCTGATCCTTATCTAATATCCTTTCCCAAGAGGAACGTCAGCAAGAAATGGTTCCCTCTGAATGAGATTTGCTCTATGCTTAGTCTGATTAGCCAGTTGTGAGTCGCTCATTACCACGGAGCAGTGTGGCGTGGGGGGTGTTGTAGTTGGACCATGATGGAGAGGGGATATTGTTTTGGTTAGTCCCCCTGTGCCCTGTCCCATAACCCCCACCTTGGAACATATTGACACACCAGCTGCTCCATACCCCTCTGACTAATGATGGATTTGGGTCCTTAACAAGGAATCATTTGGCAGTTAGTAAATATGCTCAGCTTTTGTAGGTTAGTCCTAGATCTTTAACCAAGATGTACATTATACATATATTAGAAGGCGGGAAATTAGTTACATTATGATTGTACAGAGACACAAAGACAAGAACAATATAAAATATGAAGTCTAAATCCATCCATCCATCCATCCATTATCTACCCCTTATTCCTGAATTCAGGGTTTGGGGGCGGGGGGCGGGGCTGGAGCCTATGAAGTCTAAATAAATCCAGTAAATCCAGTGAATCACTAACATAAATTGTGTTTAGAAGTCTGTTATTGCTGTAACAGAAATCAGTAGTAGATCAGTAGTGTTGACATAAGTAGTGGTATTTCACATGGTGAGACTATTGCACATAGATCATGGATGTAGACAGATTATCTATAATGATAACTACATATCGACTACGTTTAGTACAGGTTTCTGGAAACACATGAGCTGCTGATATCCTTGAATCTGTGCGCTTGAGAAGTTTGTGTATTTGTGTATGGCTCCATTTCTCACATTTTAATTTTTTTTTATGTTTTCTGTACGCATGAGAGCTCTTTTGATTTGCCGTACCACCTGAATACCTCCTGTCCATACTGTGCTGAACCTCCTGAACCTCAAAAGGAGCTTGATCATCCAGTAAGACTAGTAGATCAGGACTGGCGACTCGTGGCTTTGTCTGATTTGCGGCAGTTAGCATAATAACAGCTTTACACACTGGGAATTGTCTGTCAGGACCTTGGAAACACCAGTGCCGTCAGTTGGGTCATTTTATATAGATGGAACCATCCACTGAAAGGCTTTTCACTCCACAGAACCCTTTTAGCCCTTGTATGTAATATGACTTAAAACAAGGAAAAAACTGTTAGAAATACATTAAATATCCAAATGAAGATCCCTGAATAACCTTTCAGTTGGCCGATTTTAATAGAACCACCCGGTGAAAGACCCTTCACTTCAAAGAACCCTTTTAGCTCAGATAACTCCCTTTAGCTCCGATGTGCTGCTTAAATCAAGCTACCTAGTCTGCATACAGTATAAGACTTAAAACAAGGAAAATCATCTAGAAATACTCTGAAGAAACAGTTACATAACTAGAAAATTTAGAATATTTTTGCCCCATTGACTAAGACGGGATATTGTGATCCTGGTGTGTGGTCTGTGTTTAGCTTTCTAATTATGCAGAGCTGTGTGCAGATTTGGTGCCTCCTGCCTTGCCCTTTTTAATTAATAAGTGTCCCTGGATCTTAATCTCAACCTTCTGGACCAACAGGCTTACGTTTAAAAGGGTGTGTGTGTGTGTGTGTGTGTGTGTGCGTGTGTGTGTGCGTGCGTGCGTGCGTGTGTGTGTGTGTTTGTGTGTGTGTGTGTGTGTGCGTGTGTGTGTGGAAGTACGCTGCTGGTTTTTAGAGTCTGGTGTCAGGGCAGTGTTGAAAGCAGTCCTGTCTGCAGTTGAACTGGATTGCGAGATCGAGACTTGGGAGGAGAGTTGAGGCTGAAGAATGCGTAGTTTTCTGCTTTCTGCCTATTTGTAAAGTGAAGTAAAACGTAAGTGTGAAGTGACCGTTTGCAATATGTGAACACAGCACACAGTGTGGAATTCTTAGCTGTTTTTTTACCCATTCACCAAGTATGTGGGAACAGTACCTTGCTCATGGGTACCTCAGTGGTGCCACTAGCAGTCCTGGGATTCAAACCTATAACCTTAGGGCAAATCACTAAAAACCAGCCCACCAGCTGCTCCAAGGCACACATGTAAAACCCAAAGTGGGGCTCGAAACCACAACCCTGAGATTAAGAGGCTCATGCATTAACGACTAAACTAAAGAACCTCCCTTTCTTTGTCTGTCACGATACTTAACTGGATTTGTTGTTTCGACCCTCTAAACTGTACAGCACAGTCTGTCGTTAGATCTACACATTTCTAGATAAACAAAATGCCAGCATAACACTTTTCTCATACAGTAATTTTCCTAAAGCAGCATTGGGTCTTTGAGGGAGGGACAGAACGTGATTGTTAGTATGAGGGACATTGAAAAACTATTTAACCTCTCTTTTCTACGTTGTCATCTTCCTTCCTGCGATTTTCCCAGCATCATACCAACAAATGTTTTTGGTTAAGCGCATAGCCACTGATGACATTGATCACATCATCACATTAGAATCTTTTCCTTAAAGCTTCTCTGAGCTCCAAAGAGGTGGAAATCAGATGAAAACACTCAGACACACCCAGTTACTGCTTTTCCAGCTTTCACCGTTTCTAATGAAAATACAAAAGTGCGGAAACTTTGAACATCCCTCATATATGGTTCTCATCACTGTTGTTAACTGAAAGAAATACGAACCCTCTAAGAAAGGGAGAAACAGTAGCAGTGAAGTTCAAATAGAATAATCTCTTTGTCTGAGAGGCAACAGATAGAAGGTCCCATGCTGTGCAAGATGTCTTGGGGAAAACCCAAAAGACAAGAAAGCATAAATTTGGGTAATAATAAACTGGACTGACTCACAAAAGTAGGTTACATTTGGCACCTCTCGCACTAAAAATGTTTTGCTTGAGAAATGAAGCTCATTATCATCTTAATATATTTCATTTTGCAGCAGTAAACCTTGGTTAAAACTTTGTAATTCATCCATCTCTATTAAAGGAGCAGACCACTCTTTGTGCATTTTGTGCATAAATCATTGTATGGAGCACGGTGGTATCTATTTTTAATACATATTGAAGTCCTACAGACTGTGCAACCGCGACACGCAGAATTTGGAGAGTAAGGAACTGACCCTTTGGCTTGAAAAGGTTAAATTGCAGAAAACATTTCATAATTCACTTTACAGTAACCCCTCAGTCTAACACAGATTTTTCTGAGAACCAAACTGTAATACACTGAAAAGAAGAAGAAGAAGAAGAAGAAGCCTGCTGCATCATGTAGCACAGGCCTATTCAACTAGCGGCCTGCGGGCCGGATCCGGCCCTTTTGAAATTTTTTATGGCTCACAAGACTGCCAGTAAATCAGTGTGTGATTCTTGTGATGTAATAAAATTATGGGTTTTGGATCATGATTGGCTGGTAGTCCCCTGCAACTTTTACCGAGACTGATTATCTGCTGGGTTGTATAAAATTAGCCAATCCAAGCACAGAAGTTGCCAAATTATTAGCCAATCACAGCCGAAAGAGGCGGAATTTGTCAGAAAATGGGCAGAACAGAGCTGGCAGTAACGAAGGAGAATCCGGTCACACACACACAGCGAGGGGAAAACCTTTGTAGTTTTAATTCGGTGATGGATCTACTCTAACGACTTTAATAGTCAAAGTTCTCGTTTAGAACAGGATGCCGTTAAAGCGGCTATGTTTGACGGTTAAAGCAGCACTGACACAGTGCTGGTCTGGCCGTCGGGCATACGCGGAATCCCGTTAGCCCCCCTTCCCCCGGATAAACGGGCCCCGGGAACGATAGCCTGGACAACACGAAATTCTGTGGCCCCCGAACCACCAGTGACTTTTATATCCGGCCCACTTGCTACTGAAGTTGAATAGCCCTGATGTAGCATGACTGCTCCGTGTCTTGTCCTCGTATTTTAGTGTTTTAAACTTTTTCCCCCAAAATTTTAAACAGTTATCTCAGTTTATTTAGTATTAGTAAGCTGTGCCTTGTCTAAACATGTGGGTAGAGAGAGTTATTTCAGTGTTTCTTTTGTGTACGAGTCTATGTTTTCGCTCGCTGACCGTTAATGCTAATGGTTTTTTAACAATAAAGTTTACCTTTACATTTTCTTTAAGGGTAATGCATTATTATCTGAGTTTAATACAAAATTAAAGTGTTCTGGGAGCAGATTTGGGGGCTTATTTAGGGTTTACACTATAAAAATAGCAATTTTTTTTACCAAAACACAACCATGCGTTTTTTCACTATACGCGAGTGCTCTTGGAACGTAACCCCCGCAAAAAGCGGGGGATTACTGTATATATTACAATATTTTTTTTAACATTATAATTCTGTTTTATGAAAACAAGAGTGAAAATAAAACAGAGAGAATAGAAGAAAGATACTGAGAGGAAATGAATACGAAGGAAACTGAATGACTGAACTTAATCCTCTTTCCACAGAAACCTTCAGGACCAATTTATTCTTAGTCTGTTCTGGCTTGTTACGCTATTTAAAACCAAACTGTTCCATATGTTACTTCGGCTCAGCCTGGCCCTAAAGAGGTCGTATTAATGGACTTTCCTTCATCCTGAGTGCCTTTTATCTTTTTGGGAATCAGGCACAAGCCATTATGGCACCGATTGGATGTGAGTCGTTATGGCTGTGAAGTGGTCAGTGTGAAACTGGGATTGCTGTGAAAGGTCTGGTCTCTGTTAGTTTACTGGGACCCTCAGGGCAGGCCAGACCTTTGTTTAACTCCAACCTGGAAATCTTTATGGTTTTGAAGTTCTGGTCCTGTCCCATGTGACACTTTACCTGTGTGTGTGTGTGTGTGTGTGTGTGTGTGTGTGTGTGTGTGTGTATGTGTGCGTGTGTGTGTGTGTGTGTGTGTGT
>JBBJLR010039055.1:0-12243 GCA_037577145.1 Brachypetersius gabonensis
CCTCCACCCCCCCACCCCCCCCCCACCCCCCCACCCACACACACACACACACACAGACTGGGATTGGCCGGTGTCCTGGTGGTTAGACAGTTGCCTCTGTGATCAGAAGGTTTTGAGTTTGAATCCCAGGACTGCTAGTGGCACCACTGAGTTACCCTTGAGCAGATTACTGTCCCACAGTGTGCTTTACTTGGTGAATGGGTTAAATGGGTTTAACACAGAGAGAGAATTCACACTTCACATCATAGTATTACTGTGAATACTTGGTGGTGGTTTCTTGAACGACTGACTCTAGATCATTTTCTGAAACATGTCCCGCTGCCTCACAGACGGTCTCAGTGTATTTGCTGACGTGGAGGACGGTGAAAATGGACTGGAGGAAGTTGGACCTTCCGTCAGCGACGAGCTCGTCCAGGCGTTTCCCTTCAGCGCCGTTGTTCCAGCTGTGCTGGAGGCACGGAACAAACTTCTAGTCAACTTCAGTGATGAGAAAGGTACTGATATATAACAGAATGTGCGTGTTATGGTCCAGTAAACCCCTGCTTATCGGGGTTTATCATTTATTGGTATTATTATTATTATTATTATTATTAACATTCACGGGGATTACGTTCCAAGAGCACCCGCAAATAGTGAAAAACCGCGATGATGTGATTTAAAACAATGCCTAAATTCACTGTGCTTACATCTCAAAAATGTGTACAGTTATATTTAATATGAAAATGTAGCAGAAATTACTTTTTGTTAGCGGTTTAATAAAGCAGGGGTTTACTTTATTTATGCGTATGATGCGGTGGAGGGGATTAGTGGGTAGGATACTTGCCTCCGGACCAAGAGATCATAGGTTTGAATCCTACCTGGGTCCTACCAGCACCACCACTGGGTCCCTGAACAAGACCCTTAACCCCAAGTTGTTCCAGGGAGAGACTGCCCCCTGTAGGTAGGGAATGGAAGTCGCTTTGGATTAATGCCGTACATGTAAATGCCTTCACACAGCTGTACAGTTTTGAAGTGCAGTGTTTTAATGTAGTGCTGCTGTTTTGCAGGCGTGGTGTGTGAATACGTGTGTGCGGTGCTGTGTGACGTCCTTCACTCTCAGACGGACCCCCTGACTCTGTGTCTGACCCTCCAGCTCTATGATAAAGAGTTACTCTCTGCTGAAAACTCCACAATGCCTCATTCCTCTCTGACCTCCTTCTGCCTCTACTACTCCAAGTGGCTCCTGCCGCCGCCTCCGGACGCCTGGGTGAGGGTTTACTTCTGGCTGGTCAGTCGGTGAACAACCGTCATCTCTTATATCTGAAAAGTCTGCTATGTATTACTTATATACTACGCATTTCTACTAAATGCAGTAGCATACGTTCCCAAGAGCACTCACAAATTAGTGATGCCTAAAAATGTCTTTGTTCATAGTATAAACCCTAAATATTCCACTAAATCTGCTTCCAAAACACTTTCATTTCATTTTAAACTTTTAAACATTACTCGTAAATAAAATGTTACGGTAAACTCAAGACTCTCCACACTGAAGCTGTTCTGAATTCTGGACTGCAGCTGCGTCAAAGGGCAGCAGCCAATCAGCAGCAAGGAGAAATAAAGAGCGTTCTCGGATTGGCTTATTTCAAACCCCCCGCCTCTGAGTGCAGCGGTGTCTCACCGTCCCACGACGCCTTTCTCTGTGTTTCTCTCCATAGAACCAAAACATTTATACAGTTATATTTTATATGGAAATGTAGCTGAATTTATGTAAATATTTGTTACAAAATCAGTCAATTATATTTTTCTTAATAATTTAACATTTAATTTTTCTTAAACATTTAATTTAATTTAAAATGTGTTTTGGTTAAAAAATGCCTATTTTTATAGTGTAAACCCTAAATATGCTCCCAGAACACTTTTCTTAAAGGAAATGTAAAGGTAAATAAATAATCAGAATCAGAAAACTTTATTGCTTAAAAAGCCGTTAGCCTTAGCGGTTAGCATTAGCAGCATACACAAGAAACGCTGAAATAACTCTCGACCCACATCTTCAGACGGAGCACAGCTTACTAATACTGAATAAACTGAGATCACTGTGGAACACTTGGGGGGGGCATTTAAACACTAAAATAAGAGAATAAGACACGGAGCAGTCATGCTACATGCTGCAGCAGCTGCTTCTTCTTCTTTTTATGGCGGTTGACAACTTTTCAGTGTATTACTGCTACCGCTGGACTGGAGGAGGTACTACAGTTCGGTTTGGTTCCATGAATGCTGAGCCGCGTAAAACTGAGGGGTTACTGTATTGCCATGAAAAAAGAAAAAAATATGCGGAGGATATCTGCGGTTTCCACAAATTCCACGAACAATTATTAGTTCGGTTCTACGAAAAAATACACGACTGACAGGCCACGAACTCTGAACCCTGACTTCGTGAAGGAACACTGTACTCCTAACTCCTGTAGTATTTTTAAACTCAGCATTTCTGCATGTAGCATAGTGTGTTTTTATACTGAGGTTTTTACCCCCATATATATTTATATATATATATTTATTTATATTTTATATTGTTCTTGTCTCTGTGCAGTCGTAACATAAGCAGCTTCCTCTGAGCTCAATAAAGTTTTTAGGTCTTATACAGTCCTTATCCCACATGAGAGTTTTGGTCAAACATGGTCTTGTTTTCATTAAACTGGTGAAGAAATCTGAAAAGCTGTTTGATTCGGTTCTCTAGTTCGGCGGTGCCCATTCCGCTGATGCTCCTCTTGCTTTGGACGTCTGCACCTTTCTGAAGTCGTGCTACATCGAAGGACCTGGCGCGTTCCTCCGGGACTCGTTCAGACCAGCGCTGGAGGGACATCTGTCCAGTCTGCAGCCGTCCCAGTTCACCGGGACTGTCAGTCAAGTCCTGCTCTACCTCAGATCCTTCGTGGAGACGTACAGCTCGGTATTCTTTAGCATTTTTATGGTGCAAAGTAAGAAGAAATGCTGCTCGGTCGTTTCTGCTGTGTTTAGAAAGCGGACCTAATCCTAATTACTGAACTCTGTTGATGTAGATTCCCAGAAAACGGGCTGCTGGAGTGCTGGACTGTGTTCTAGAGGTTCTGCATGCTGTCCTCCTCAAGCACAGCACAGCGGAGTCTCCATCCGACCCGCCGGAACCGCAGGAAACGGAGGAATCTGTGCTTTTACTGGAGATGGACACGGCATCTGGCCAGGAAGGAAACCGAGATCAGGTAGATTTTTAAGATTAAATGCTTCCAATCTATTGTTTAATTAGATCAATTTTAACACTTTTCAAAGAGTGAGTTTGTGATGTGATAAAGCTGTAGCTGAATTTGTATTAATAGCAGAGGATATTTGAAGCTTCCGCAAAAACTGAGGAACAACTGAGGAACGACTGAGGAACGACTGAGGATGTAAATTCGCGGCGGTCGACTGTAACCATAATAATCTTGGCACTTCAGAAAGTGTCTGTTTTCGCTGCCTCTCCATTAGTGTGTATTTCACTTCTCCTGATTGCGGAGACCTGACTGATGAACCTGACTGTATGTTTTCTGCTGTTTCCACAGACTCTGCTTGCTGTGCTGAAGTCACTTTTCAAGCACCCGGTTCTAGAGCAGTGGTTTCTGGCAGTGGAGCTGGATTTGGTTCCACCCAAAGCCTTGAAGCCTGACGGGTTGCGCCGCCTGTGCACCCAGATGACCGAGGGTGTCCTCAAACTCCTGTTGTCTTACGCAGAGACGCTCAGAGCCCTGAACGCCCCGGAGCTCCTCAGCCCGTACCTGGCAGCCACACAGCGAGGTCTCCTCAAAGAACTGCAGCAGAGCAGCGGGTGGGTCTTCACAGTTCCAGCGCAGAGGCTTTCCTTCATTATTATTCATTAAAATCTGTGGTATTTTCCAAAATAAGATGCCGTATTAGTGTCCCTGCTGAGAAAGTTCTGCCACCTGACTAATGAATGAACAATGTTCTCACCAGGTGCCCTAAAGAAGAATCCCAGGCTCTTAAAGCGTTCCTGGCTCTGAATGAGTTCATGGAGCCGTCCGGCGTGACGGAGGTGCTGTCGGCTCTGCTGCTGCTGCCCCAGAGCAGCCTACGGGCCGGGGGCGCCGAGCTCAGTGTGTACGGCCAAGCCGTCCTCACCATTCTCACAAAGAGCCCGTCTTCCTCAGGAAATGGTGCCCCCTACCTGTCTTCAGCACACCTGTGCAGTCTGTGCACCCTGTACTCCTCCTGCCACAGCGCTGAACTAGAAGATGTTCTGCTGCAGGTACGTATAAAGTAAAGTAAAGTGTCCCTTTACTTTACATGAGCGCTCAGTGTAAAATACTTGTGAAGCAGTGGGCACCCACCAATAGGGGGCGCCCAAGGAACAGTGTGTGGGGATGATACCTTGCTCAAGGGTTCCACATTGGTGTCACTAGCAGTCCAGGGATTCGAACACACAACCCTCTGATCTCAGAGCGAATTCCATAACCCAGACATGGGGAAACTACGGCCGGCAGGCCATATCTGGCCTGTTTACTTTTTTTAATCCACCAAATTTGTATAAATTATATTATTAAATGACATTAATTTTGCATTTTTCATGCAATGCATGTGTTTTCCCAGTAGATGGCGACACATTAACCTTTGTTGAGGTGTGATGTAGTTCACATATAGTCAGAGCGGATGTACTTTTTAAAAGTATTATATTTTTCCCTTAGGTGCTGCAGAGACAGCCTTGGAGTGCCAGACTCGTTCCGGCCGACACTGTTCTCCACTGCCTCCAGCGCCACTCTAACCTCGACCTGGCAGCCCTGCTGGTGCAGAACTGCTCCACCCACTGCCTGAGATTCGAGCTTTGGTGTCTGGAGCAGACTGACCTCACAAACAGCCCAGTTCTGAACAGCAGCTTCCTCGGCCTCCTGAGCTGCTACACGCAGCAAGCGGCCACTGAAGACCCCTGCAGGCCTAAAGACAGTCAGTATTTACCTTCAGAGACTGTAATTAATTTTTGTCGTTCTGCATTGATTATATAAAATTTGCCCTTCCATGGTTTGATATTGTTGTTCAACTTGTACAATGTTCCACTGCAAAATCGCAGATTTTTTACTTAGAACCAAACTAAAAATTGTTCACAGACCAACCTGTAAATGTTTTGGTTCTGTGGAGAGAAAGACAGAGAAAGGCGTCGTGGGACGGTGAAACAGCGCTGCACTCAGAGGCGGGAGGTTTGAAAGTAACCAATCCGAGAGCGTTATTTATTTCTCCTTGCTGCTGATTGGCTCCTGCGCTGTGAAGCTGCAGTCCAGAATTCAGCATCAGAACTGTTGCATATTTTTACCTTTACATATTTTATAAAGGGTAACATATTAAGCTGAGTTTATAGTGAAATTAACGTTATTTGGGGGCATATTTAGGTTTTACACTATAAAACTAACCCTTGTTTTTTTTTACCACATCACAAATTTGAATTTTTTCACAATTCAGGGGTGCTCTTTCAATGTAACCCCCGTGAATTACAGGGGTCAACTGTCCAATGTGTTAGTAAAACATTAATAAAGCTTTAATATGTGCAGTTCAGAAGAAAGTCCTGCAGACGTTGACCAGAGCTCTGCTGCCGGAGCTGTTGAGCTCAGTGCTGCAGGTGGAAGCTGCTGTGTGTCTGGAGCGGAACGTGGAGGTGGTTTGTGGCCTCATCCGAACCGGAGCTCTGGGTTCTGAACTGATCAGGCTCGTCAGTGACCTGCCGCCGCTGCTCCAGAAGCCCAAAAGTTATGAAAGGTAACTTCTTTTGCACTTTATGCTACATTTATGCAAATATAGTATAAATGTGTGAAGTGACCATTTGTTATATGTGAACACGCCACAGCAACAGTGTGAACAGAGTGGAATTCTTTCTCTGCATTTAATTAATTGAATCACAGCGCCCAGGGAACAGTGTGTGGGGCGGTGCCTTGATCAAGAGCACCTCAGTGGTGCCACTAACCATCCTGGGATTCGAACCCACAACCTTTTGATCACAGGGCAATGCCCTAACCACTAGATCCCCAGCTTCCCCAAAAGTGGTTGCTATAGCTTTAAATATTGGGGTTAGTTGGAAAGTGTTGCTTGGACCCCACAACTTGCCCTCTTTTGGTTAATTAAAGAGGCTCCAGGTCGACTTTGATTTATCAGTGATTTGACTTTTGTGTGGTGATCGATATTTAATCAGGTGGGAGCTGGCGGACGCTGTCACAGAGAAACTGTCCGGGACCACCGAAGAGCTGCACTGGAGGAGATCGCTGGTCGCCGCTGCCCTGCACTGGCTGGCAGCGTCTTACAAGGAGCATCAGAAACCGCAGGCTGGAGGAGAGGAGGCCGTTCTGAAGAGACTGGGAACACTGCTGGTGTGTAGAACTGCTGCTTTATTGTCAACACACCCATATAAAGTTCACAGTGAGATATATATATATATATATATATCTCACTATAACACGGCGCCCGGGGAGCAGAGTGTGGGGACGGTACCTTGCTCAGGGGACCTCGCTCAGGGTACCTCAGAGGTGCCTAGTGGTCTTGGGAATCGAACCTGGACTTTCTGATCACAGGGTGAATGCCTTAACCACTAGGCCACCAGTTGCCATATATGCACTTGATGCGCACAGCAAGGAGGTTATAACAATACCGATTTGTATACAGACTTATAATATAGATATGACATAATTTAAGTATTATGTATATATATATATATATGTGCTATTATACATGTATTAATATATATATATATATATATATGTAGTAATCCCCCAGTTTTACACGGATTAGGAGTCACGGATTCAGTCACGCAGATTTTGTTTTGAGAACCGAACCCACAATAACGCAGAAACTGCAAATATCCTCCGCCTTTTTTGCTTTTTGTGGCAGTGAATATATTTTTTCTTGATGTTTTTACACAAGAGGACCTGTTCACCTCGCCGCAGTGTCCCAATACTTTTTTACCACAACCTTCCGAGTTGCAGATGTCGGCGGGGACCTTTCCATTTTCTTTAAGTGTAATGCATTAAACTGAGTTTAATATGAAATTAAAGTGTGGGGGTATATTTAGGGTTTACACTATAAAAATAGACATTTTTATGCTTTTTTTTTTTCTTTCTTTCAAAGCACAACGCAGTATTTCACTATACACGGGTGGAATATAGTACTGTATATCTGTAATTATGGCCACACTACACTGTTGTATACAATGTAATAGTAGAATTAAAGTTCTAAAGACTAAAGATGTGCTTTATTATTATAAGTGTGTGTGTTTTTATTGCTATGAGAAGCGTCTCACCCGTGTTGAGGAGGCTCCTGTGTTTGTGTGTGTACTCTCAGGTTTCTCCAGAGAGCGTCAGACCATCGGACTGGAACGTCTTTGTGAAGTCCGGTCTAAAGTGAGTGGGTTTTCCAGTTTATTCTTCTTTCTCCGAACACCATATTTTTTGAAAAATGGTTGATTTTTGTTCCTTTTTGTAACGTTCCAGGTATCGATACGGGGATGAAGGGTTCTTAGCAACACTGAAAACTTTGGTGGAGCTCATATATAGCAGCAAAGATGCTTCTAAAGAGTTTTTGTCCATAGAAGTTCTTCACATGATGGTCATTAGTCACTCGCTCTTCTTGCCCACGATGCTGTCCCCCCAGAACGAGGCGGATGGTAGTTCCGAGTGTAAGGGTAAGAACTGCTACATTAGGTTACTCTGTATTTAAATAAAGAACAATTTTAACCTGTATTTGTTTTACTTTTTGTCAAATTATGGGTGTTTATAGTTAAATATCCTTATGTGTACGACTATGTGCATTATTCTTAAAAACAAGTTCTTCTCAGAGTCCAGAGCATTATAGCAGCTGTAAAGGGGACCGACTCCTATGAAAGTCTCTGGATCTGAATACAGTGTCATTTAAGTCCTGTTGGTGTGATGGTCAGGTGTCCCATTACTTTTGTCCATGTAATATGAACAAAAGTAATGGAACGCCTGACCCCGTGAAAACCAGCCGAGACCTATGTGCACCCACAAACACAAAAAACAACTTTCAAAATAAAAGGATTTTTTCAAAAGAAACTGCGTTAACGTGCAACAAAATACTTTGTTGGCATTAAGAAAATAATGCATTAACATGATGATGCGTTAATTCGTACGGCTCTTTATTTATATTGTCTCTGTGTCTTTGCAGTCAGTACATAAGCGATTTCCTCTGGTATCAATTAACTTTTCTGATTGTGTTTGTTGACCGTCTGTTTTCAGAGAGGCTGGCATCTCTCCTGCTCTGCTTGGTGAAGAAATGCGCTGAGGTCTGTAACAGCAGTCACTTTTCTGTTCTTCTTGGTGCGTATGGAGCTACACTGAGTCCTGCAGGTGAATGAATGTTCCAGGATTAGATTAAGACGTGACAGTAATTCAGATGTTCTGCTGATGAATGATGACTTACGATCTGTTATGCGCTTCCACAGATCAGAAGCTGTTACTGCTGCTGACAGAGTACGAGAAGAAAAGCTTCAGCTTGGTGGACTTTCAGTAAGATCCTGATTTTATCAACATGTATTTGTTGTTCAGCATTTAGTGACATTCTTTATTTCTGGTTTACTTTATTTGAATATGCATGGATGTCAGTTGGTGGCCTAGTGGTGAGGGAGTTGTTCCTGTGATCAGAAGGTTGTGTTTTTGAATCTCAGGGCTGCTAATGGCACCACTGAGGTGCCCCTGAGCACAGCTCCCTCGACGCTGTGTTCCTGGCTGGTCACTTTATGTTTTTACTCTCAGGGAAAACAAGTAAATCGTAAAGTATTAAACTTGTTTAATCCTTTTAGCCCATTTACAAAGTGGGCTTCCAGGAACACAGCACCAGGGGAGCAGTGTATGGGGACGGTACCTTGCTCAAGGGTACCTCAGTGGTGCCACTAGCAGTCATGAGATTCAAACCCACAACCTTCTGATCACAGAGGCAACTCTCAAACCACTCGACCCCCCGCCGCCCTAAGCAAAATATGACCCCTAACTTTTCTGTATGTCTTTTTAGGTGTTTGCTTTGGGGCGCTGCAGCAGTAGAATACCATAAAGCCCGGAAGCACCTGGGACCTTCACTCTGGCAGCAGCCGAGCGCAGAGCAGATCTTAGGACAGCTGGCACCAGAGAAGATGCTGAATACGGTGACACACTTCCCACTACACCGCTACCTCGTGCCACAGGTACCTAACTGACATAAACACCTTTTATAGCACAAACTTCCTTTCATTTACAATAATCCTCCGCTTTCCGCAGGGGTTGCTTCCAAGAGCACCCGTGTATAGTGAAAAATCGCATTGTTGTGTTTTGGGGGGAAAAAAATCCTAAAATGCCTATTTTTAAAGTGTAATCCCTAAATATGCCCCCAAATCTGATCTCAGAACACTCAGTTTAATGCATTACCTTTAAAGACAATGTAAAGGTAATAAATAACCAGAATCAGAAAACTTTATTGTTTAAAACACCGTTAGCATTAGGGTTAGCATTAGCGATGTGCAGTGAAAGGTTGAAATAACTCCTGTTCAGACAGAGCACAGCTTACTAATACTACATAAACTGAGATCACTGTTGAAAATTGGGGAGGGGGTTAAAACACTAAAATAGGAGGACGAGACACGGAGCAGTCATGCTACACGCTGCAGCAGCTGCTTCTTCTTCTTTTTATGGCGGTCAACAACTTTTCAGTGTATTACAGACAAACCTGATTTGTACAAAATCTTGAGAGTTTAAAACCTTTCCCTTCCTTCGTTCATTATTTGTAATGAAAAATAAAAAGCCACTTTATTTTGTAAAATATGGCTGTGATGGACATAATCATCTTCATTCATTTTCCATTTATAAGGAGGAGGAAGTCTTTATCTGCCCGAAGAAGGGAAAGGAGCCGTGTGTGTATGACCCCTGCTTCCTCCTCCCTGTCTTCAGCTTCATTCTTCGCCCAGGTGAACACCACGTTAAGCACGGTCTCCTGTCTGAGCATGTTAATGCAGTATTACACTGACCCTTATCCAGAGTCCTGCACGGGTCCGCTCTGCACCCGCCCGCACCCGCACAGTATAGCACCTCACCCGCCCGCACCCGCACAGTATAGCACCACACCCGCCCGCACCCGCACAGTATAGCACCACACCCGCCCGCACCCGCACAGTATAGCACCACACCCGCCCTTTACCCACACAGTATAGCACCACACCCGCCTGCACCCGCACAGTATATCACCGCACCCGCACAGTATAGCACCACACCCGCCCGCACCCGCACAGTATAGCACCACACCCGCACAGTATAGCACCACACCCGCCCGTTACCCACCCGGGCCCCTTAGCATTCCACCTGTTACCCGTAATAAATTACACACAAATTAGAAGCGCATATCAGGACTGGCATCCCAGGAGGCTTTGTGTGTGGAGTAAGTGGCCGGTTGGACCTTTTTCTGTGTTTTTGTTGAACATTAGAGAGGGTAGATGTTGTTATGTAGTATTAGAGATCATTTATGATGTGTGTGTGTGTTAGCTTTCATAATTATTGAATGTGAGTCCTTCTCGCCAGTCACCTTCCTCCAGAGTCTCAGCTCCGTTGTTGGAGTAGTACCTGCGCACACCAGTGGGGGCGCAGTACTCTCTGTATTACAAAGTCAGTTTCGAAGCTGTTAGACTGTTCTTTGAGTAAAATCTCCATTTATTCTCAGCTGTCTTCGCATTTTTCTCTCTTACGCTCGTCACAATATAGTTTAACCTGCAAAAAAAATCTGGAAAAATCTTTCTTCCACTGTAATGATGACGTCACGTATGTAGTGGTTAAATACTTAAGATATTTTCGTTTAGATGTTAGTTTTGCAGGCTACAATTCTGTTAATCTGCCTCCCGGCCGTATGTAATGCTTGACCCACCCGCAAAATTCCAGTTAATGTTAAAATCCTCCCGTTTCACCCGGTGCAGGACTCTGCCCTTGTCTAGTAGCATGTGGCTGAAAACTGATGATGTTTCATATGTGACCCAATCTGCCGTAATAAGTCGGAAGTCTGCGTTCTGTTTATTGAGATACGGGCCGATTAAGTTGAAAAACTTAAGTCGATTTTTTTTTTTTGGTCTTATATGAAAGAAAAGGTCTTCAAAATTAATCTCCCATCTTGGAAATAATTGTCAAAATGTTAAACGACTTTTTAAGTTGAATTGCAGCTCTGGAATCTTACAAAAAATGAATTATATGAATTATTTGATAAGTATTTAATACATATTTTGAAATAATTGACACTTCAGTCTGATTTAATGTATTTTTCTACGTATCTAAATGCTTGTAGTAAAATATTGTTGTTCAATACTGGGTGCATCTCTTTGGATGCTATGGATTGTTAAAGATAACAAACATTTTGAGTTTTGGGTCACTGTGACTCGTTTTGCCAGATCAGGTCACACATTTTCTCAACAAACAGTCATTCATTACATAAAGAGTCCATTTGTCACATGTGAACACAGCACAAAATTCTTCTCTGCCTGTTTTGGGGCAGCTGGTGTCCTGGTGGTTTGGGAGTTGGCCCTGCAACCAGAAGGTTGTGGGTTTGAATCCCTGGACTGATAGTGACACCACTGAGCTTCCCCTCCCACAGACTGCTCCCCGGCGCTCCTCATTGGTGGCAGCATCCTGCTTCACTTTGTGAATGAGTTAAATGGGCTTAAAGCGATTAAATGCAGAGAAATTATTTGACACTGTGTGTTGTGGTGTGTTCACATGTAACAAATGGACACTTTACACAAATAATATTTAATGTCTCCACACTGCTGATAGTTAGACTGAGCCAGTCTGACACTGACTGTACCTCTGAGGTGCTTATCTCATGTGCACAAAAATCAGAAATTGGTTGTTGCTTAATATGCCGCCCTCTTTTTTTAAACAGAGTCTGTGGTGGACTGTCGGAAGTTTGTCTCCTGTCATGCTCTGGGTGTCACTGTAGTGGCCCTGAGCAGCCATGACCACAAAATGAGGGCCGCTGCTTATCATATACTGAGTGCCTTTTATGAGCATCTGGAAGGAGCCCACTTCAAGGAGAAGAAACAGGTAGTCGGACCACCTTTATTCCACTATATGGACAAAAGTATTGGGACACACCTCTTACTTATTAAATTCAGGCCCCTTACTTCCAGTGAAGGGTCTTAACGTTTCAGCAGACCAAGACATTCTGAACAGCACCATGCTTCAACTCTGTGGACCCAGTTTGGAGAAGAACCTTTTCTATTCCAGCAGGACTGTGTCCCAGAGC
>JBBJLR010039074.1:0-12241 GCA_037577145.1 Brachypetersius gabonensis
TACCAGGGGCTTTTGCCCCCGACAACATAGCTCCTGGGATCATAAGAACACGCAAACCCCTCCACCACAATAAGGTGTCGGCTCCAGGAGGGGTCATTATCATTATTAGATTCATTATTAAAATGTTAATGTTCTCACTTTTGATGCAGTTCATTGTGTTGTTACATTACTGATATAAACAGATTCACCACTGTAAAGCTATTTAACTGGCCACTGAGCATTAATTTGTTCACATTAACATTAACACAAATACAAGTGAAAAATACATAGACCTTTCCAAACCTCTACTTTTACAGTTACCGTTCATTTCCTAGTTTCGCTATATAAGTTCAATCTACTGTGCCACTGATTGATGGAGTGCACCAAGAAGTCAGGAAATAAACCTGTGTTCTTTAACTGTATCATTTAAACCAACATATAACTTTTCTAGAAAACAAGAACTATATGTTCATTTGTTTTCAGTTCATTTTATAGTGGAAGAAACACATTTCCAGCTGAGATAAATAGTTTTAAACCGTTTTTATGTCTAAGACATTTGCATAGTACTGTGTGTACAACAATGTTACCTTGTTGAGAATGTCTCTGATAGGATGCAGAGAGTTCCCACTTTTCCTTTCTTTCTCCAGAAGGTCCTGTACTTGGTGTATATCTGTTTTGCTGGCTCTTATTCTGCAGACACAAATGTTTTTCATTATGCTAATAATAACATTCTAACAACATAGATAATAATAAGCCAGCTTCACATTGCACCAGGCATCTATGTGTACAAAAGAAACCCATACCTATCGTCTTTGTTTTTCTTCTGGGATTTCTCTACTTTCCCTCTTCTCTCTTTCTCCTCTGGTCCAAGTGGTCTTTTACCATCTCTGATAATCCGGGCACACAGTTCAGGGTAGTCCAGGCAAACAGCCCGCAGGAGCCACCTGAGGCCACGCAGTGTCTTTCTGTCTGACCATCGCCGCAGATCTATCAGGGCTGAGCACGACTCCTTCATGGGACGAAATCTTTATTATTCTGGCACCCATTCATGTAGTTATTAATGCAGCTAAACTAGATGGCTCCATATGCAACACCAACATAGACCATATTTTTATATAATGTGGAGCTCTACTTACTATGTGGCACAGAGACCGGCTCTGATTAACCAGCTTCTCCAGGGACAAAGCCTCAATCAGTTCACTTCCCAGAAAGGCATTCGATTTGTCTTGTTTATTGGCTAATCTGTGAACAGAAATGAGCTCTACTGTCAGATTTCACCATTGATCTTTAAAGAGCCCTTATCATGAATTTTCACAATTTTCTAGAACAAATGATAGAAAATAAGCTACAGAACACTCACAGTTATATGTATGAGTATACAGCTTAACAGAAATAGGTAGAGGAAAAAAAATGTAAAATTTAACTATAAACATGTATGTGTATAAGTGGACTAAAATACCAAAGAAGTGCTGGATACCGATGCTTAAATCAGCAATTTTGAGTAGTCAGTCAATGGCTCTTAAACACACGAAGAATGGTTGCTTACACTAATAGAGGTTTTCCTGCAACTCTGGGGTGCTTCAGCATGTCTGTCAGGAGCTCTTTGACTTCTTTCATCCTCTGTCTGTCACTGGAGTCCACCACAAAGATGATTCCATGGACCTCACCGTAATATTCTCTCCACGAGCTACGAACCTCCGGACCTCCACCCATGTCCAGCAGGCTCACCAGGAAGTTCTCCACTCTCACTTCTTTACGAACACATCCATGGGTAGGGCCCACCTCTCCCATGGGAGCTAGACAAATGGCAATATAGAAAATAACTTTAGCTTTATATTTGTTCCAAATGGGTAAAGGATCAGTTTAATGTTGTGATATGCGAGATGCTTACCTCTCAACATCCCTCTGACACATGAAGATTTTCCAGCTTTGTCAAGACCAAGGACGAGAACTGAAATTTTCCTGAAGAAACATAAAGGGTGCACACTATCAGTCTAACTGTTTTGTTCCTTTCTTACAGTTCAGGCTTAATAAACGTACCTTATAAACCTCTTTCTACATTTTTCTTACACTTTACTACTTCTTTTCTTACTTTACTTTCTCCCCTGAGGTCCACTTATACCAGAAAGCTTCTAGTGAGAAGTTCTAGTGACATCAAAAACTATGGACTATCGGGGTGAGTGGCATCAAACTGTATTATTAAAAAGTCAGAAAATGGTTTCCTTTAAAGCCAATAAAATTAAAACACAGTTCTTCAGGAGTCTGAACTATAGGCCTGTACCTCAGGGGCTGCTGGAGTTTGGAGACCCAGCTGCAGCAGTTGCTCATCAGATTGAACATGTTGAGCTGAGGAGAGCACCAGGGAGAGCACCATCTTCTCCTTAAATCAAACCTGCAGCAGACGACACATTAGAGTTACTGCCGTTCCAGTGTCATCTCACTGGATCTGTGGACAAGGCTAACTTCTTACATTTTAATTTCTGCATATCCATATAATGACCAACATCTGGCTCTAATGATTTAAAGCGCAACTCAAAACAAAATACAAATGAATGTTTGTTTAATAGCATGTTAGTATCATTCTTTAAACTTGAAATCAGTGATGAACGGGACATTCTACAGTGATATTTTATGTATTCGGTTGAAAATCAAAGCTCTTTTGTTTTGAAAATAAATATAATACCAATTAAAGTTCACCATTATTGTCTAATATACTTAAATGTTTATAATGTCTTTTCAATATCACACAGATGGTTTAATTTCTCAGTGTGGAAGTTCATAAAAGCCATCATACTCCACTACTGTCCCAATGTCCCATCTGCGCAGATGACAGATGCTTATGTCATCTAGCCACATTACCCTCTGACCACTATGCTGGTAATAAACCTAGACACAACAGCAGGTGCCTTATTCAGGGGACAGCCACGGTTGTGGTTAAAGTTGGTGTGCTGTTTCCACAGGCGCATATGTTCAGTCTCAGTAAGCTCCTAAAGACCATTATGTCCTGTTTTTGCCCACACTGACCCCTTTTCAACACCCGAGTGCTCTTGTGATGTGTATGTATAAACCACACACACAGAATAAAGCAAATCAAAAGGTTTTTGATGGAATATCTAGGCCCAGTGGCCAAATTGCTGAAATGAGGAGGTGTGTGACAGCCTCCCACATGAGTGAAAATGCTAAATGCTATGCCACAAATCACACCACCGTGTTGAGTTAAAATAAAACTCAAAAACTGAAAAGCCCAAGATAAAATGTAAACAAACAGAGCACATTTGTTTTCTACATACACAGCAGAGGCAACAACAGTACTACAGTTTACATGGGCTTTTTAGGGATTATGTGAGTTTACAGAAAGATCTAAAGCAGATTAAATAATATTGTAAGTTTAAAAAATGCCAGTTTACTTACAGCAGTATGTCAGAATCTACTTGCATGTTTAAGATTTCCTCCCTTGTGACATTTTGCACAGTCCAGCGAAATACTAATCAGGCTCAAATTATTCCTCTAATCCTGTCACCTCATGTGGGAGGAGCCAAACTAGAATCATAGGCTTACTCTTCACCAGTCACATGGGGCTCAGTGACATCTGCCCCTCTTACTCACTGGTAAAGCTCTGTTGTGTTGGGCCAAATACAGACCTGCTTTTAAAGCATTCTTCCCAGTACAGCATTTTACCTGCCACTACCAGAAATGTCTGACCCTTTAAATTGATGACTAATTTGATTTGCTTAATAGGTTATGGATTGTAATATATATCATCATCATCCTCTTATTTACAGTGACTGCTAGATAATGGCACTTAATAAGAGTAAACAAAGCCTCAATGAAAAAGTCGTTGCCTGTTACCTAAACCTTTTTACTGGCACATACAAGAAATGGATCTGTATTAGATTTGTCTTCCAAATATTACATCATAAATAACATCCTTCAACTCAGAACAGGGAACATACGCACATTTAAAAAGGACATAGGCTGTTCAGTAAGATTTTCTCTTCAACAATCATATATACGTATGTATATTTCTGACCACTAGGGGTCCTTAAAATCAATTCTGGGGGGGAAAAAATATTTGTAATGAGTCATTCGTAGCTATAATGTTAGTTAGAGGTAAACAATCCCCTTAAAGCAGTAACATATACAAAAAATAAACTGTTAGGTGTGCATCCAAATGTGTCTGTGAGCTCTGTCTGCTGCTGGCTAGGTTTCAAGTCAAGATCAAATTACAGAAGATCCATTTCCTGGAATGTGTTGCCGGATGTGTGCAGAAAAAAAAAAAGGATTTCAGCAACGTCTCCTTCTCTCTGTTGCTTCATCGCATTAAGTCATTATTCCAGTGCCCAATCACAGAGCTACCTTACCTGCAGACTGAAGTCACTCAAGGCACTGTAAACAACTTCATAGTGACGTTTACACAGCCTGCAACTGTGATCACTCTTACAAATATGAAATCTGTATCACAATACCAGATATACTGTGCCAGAGTTACTGAGGTGGAATGAAGACCGACATTAGAGCCCACTTAAATTCACTTAAACAATTACTGTAGTCCCCGATTACTTGAAAGAAGATTTATTGTTGGATGATGCTTTAATTAGTCACTAAGTGCCACTAAGTCTTTTACTTGGTGACCATGCTGTCTGTTCTGTTTAATGTAATATAGCAATGCAGACTATAGTTCAATAACGATGGCCTCTCTCAAGCAGAAACAGCAGTGGCCTGTCTGCATTGCTATATTACATTACAGTATACAGAAAAGACAGCATGGTCACCAACTAAAAGGCTTTGTGGCACTTCCCAGCAGACAGACTAGGTAAAGCAATGCAGACTGGCTCCTATAGTTCAATAACGATGGCCTCTCTCAAGCAGAAATAGTAGTGTCCACCATTCAGTCCCTACTGTGTCACAGTGTGCAGTAATAAAAGAAAGTTGAGTGGCATTATCTTTTACAATGCGCCAAGTACACTGAAATCAAAGAACATTTTAGATCAAAACACATAAAAACATGGTAACACAAACAGCTCTATATCGGAGATTATTTTTAATGTCCACTTAAACTCTTTTCGTCACAAAGCAGGGAATTACAGTAATCCAGACGAGAAGTGACCAGACTGTGAATGAGGACGGCAGCACTGTGCGGGGTAAGAGAGGGGCGGAGACTGTTGATATTACGAAGTTGAAAATATGTAGACCGGATAATATTGTTGATTTGAGATTGAAAAGAAAGAGTACTGTCTGACACCCAGACTCTTAACCTGTGGAGAGGGGAAACGGAGCAATTATCAATATCAATAGAGATACTGTTAGTTTTAGATAATATTGATTTGGTACCAATAAGAAGAACTTCTGTTTTATCACTGTTTAATTTAAGGAAATTTGACGAAAACAAGGTTTTTATTTCAGTCAGGCAGTCAGTAAGGGAGGAGGGTGGGAGGTTGGAAGTGGGTTTACTGTTAGGGTAGGGCTGGGTGTCATCTGCGTAACAGTGGAAACTGATGTTAAATTTGCGAAAGATATTGCCAAGAGGAAGGAGATAATGAGTAAAGAGGAGGGGCCCCAGGACAGATCCCTGGGGCACACCAGGAGTAACAGGTGAAGGGTGGGATGAGAAAGATTTGAGCAGAATGAACTGAGTGCAACAGGAAAGATAAGATCTGAACCAGTCTTAGGGGATGATGGATGATAATCTATTGAGAAGGGTGGTGTGACAAATGGTGTCAAAGGCCGCACTTAGATCGAGGAGGATGAGGATGGTGAGTAAACCGGAATCTGCTGCCATGAGGAGGTCATTAGTAACTTTTATGAGGGCAGTTTCTGTGCTATGAAGGGGGCGAAAACCAGACTGGAACTGTTCATACAGGTTATTATGAGATAAATGAGAGTGGAGTTGGATAGCAACAGCTTTTTCGAGAATTTTGGAAATGAAGGGCAGATTAGAAATGGGACACAGATTATTGAAGTTGGATCAGCACCAGGTTTTTTCAATATTGGGGTTATTGCAGCGGTTTTGAAGGATGCAGGAGCAGTTCCAGTGGAGAGAGAAGAGTGGATGATGGCAGAGATAAGAGGGACCAGAGAAGGGAGACAGGCTTTAACGAGATTTGTGGGGAGGGGATCTAGCTGACAAGTGGAAGGTTTGGAGTTACGGATGAGATCAGAAATTTCTGAGAGGGTGGGGATCTGGAAGGAAGAAAATAATGGAGTGGGTGAAGGAAGTTCAGGTCTGATACTGGGGATAGATTGTGGACCGAAGTTTTGGTGGATCTTCTGGATTTTTTCAGTAAAGAATGACATTATCCGGTTATTTTTACTGCATTCTTTTAAATACAAGAACCCAATGTAGAAGGTAAATCAAGGGGCTAAACTGCGACAACAGCCTGTTTTGAAATCAGTGGTTTTGTGATGACACATAACACATTTGTTTATATTTTGCAATTCAGTTCAGAGCAGACAAGCCCTGCTCATTGTTGATATCATCAGCAACCTGACCGCGGTTTGAAGGAGACAGAATACAGTGTGGCTAACCTTATATCAGCCTCATAGTAATAATAACTAAAACTAATTCTAAAGGAAAAATATTTAAAATGATTGATGGCTATTTTAAAACTCCTTGAAGGAATAGATCAACAAAAATTTACACATTTTTCTTCTTACCTTAGATGTAGTCAGTCAGCCAAGATAGGTCTGAAATCCAAATTTCACTGGAGCTAACAGCTCCTTTCACCGCTAGCACTTGAGACCCACAGTCAAACAAATTATTTCACTTTAAAAATGAACAGTAATTTATAGCAAACTATTTTTTAAGGTGCACAGTTGCCTCAGAGTCTTGAGCTAAAAGGAACTTTACACTGCTTAGGGATTTATAAGAGAAAGTTTTTCCCCTCTGATGTTCCTTTTACAATTCTGCTGATAAAAGACTTAGGGCTTTATAACATAGGACTTCCATGATTAAACACTTGTCCGGGATTCACTACAACTTGTTTTTTTAGACCAATGGCACTTCTAATAGTACTTATGTCAAAGAAACATACTTGTTACCCCTTTCATGATTTATACAATTTCCTTTTACACAATGCACCAGTAGGCAGAACCAGAAAAGCAGAACCAAAAAAACAGAAACCAAGACGATTTTACAACTACTGAGAAGCGATTAAGAAGTCCTTGATTAGTTTATACGTACTGACTGTGGACCGAGCAGTGGGGCTTCTGTTTGGGTTTGAAAACATTTGACTTATTCTCTACAATTCTAATTAGAGTTTGTCAGGTTTTGCTAAAATTTACAAGTGTGTGTTTAAACATAGGAATTGAAGCCAAATCCATTACAATGAGTTCTCATCTAGTGGCAAAATATATATTGTTATAATATAAATAATTTAAAGTTAAAATATATTTATAATTAAACAGGTTCCTGGGTTCGACTCCCGGGTTGGGCGTGGGGTCTTTCTGTGTGGAGTTTGCATGTTTGCATGGAGTTTGCATGTTTCCTCCGGGGTCTCCGGTTTCCTCCCACAGCTAAAAACATGTGTGCTTTGGGGAATAGGTGAACTGAGCACTCTGAATTGCTCGTAGGTGTGACCCGTAGGTGTGAGCGTGAGCGTGAATGGTTGTCTGTCTCTGTATGTGGCCCTGCAACGTGCTGCCGACTGTCCAGGGTGTACCCCGCCTTCGCCCATTGCAGGGATAGGGGATAGGCTCCAGCACCCCCGCCCCCCCGACCCTGAATGCAGGAATAAGGGGTAGATAATGGATGGATGGATTAAACAGGTGTCAGTTACACCCTTATCCAGAGCGTTTCCAATCACACTCAGTTTTTTTTTGTTTGTTTTAGCATCTTCGAGACTGATAGACTGTATTTAATATATCTGTTTGGCTGCCCTTATTGTACCTAATTCAGAAAGTACTACAGGCTAAAACACCCCAACAGTTTAAAGATCTGGAATATTGCAACAGAGTGAAACGTAGGTTAGCTTACTGCTCTTGTTTCTAGATTATCACTGACTACCTGAACCAAATACATGCCCTATGATGTCACACGTAATCAAATATTTTGTCGCATTGATATATAGTGGCTGAACATGTGGAGCAGTCAGAAAGCTCCTTTTAAATACATTATTTAGAAGCTTGACATGACTCACCTTTTGCCATCTCTTTTAAAACCAATCAGTTGTTGAGAGCTGATGTGAAAACAAATGCTCTTATTTACATTTTGGCTGAATACGCTGGGATACTGAACAGATGTTGAGACTTTTATCATGTGCTGCCATAAAAGCCAATGCTCACTTTTTCTTTTAACATCTTGTCTATAAACAGAAAAGAATAATTTTACAAACATATGAAAGAATGTATAATAAATGAGTATCTTAACTGGAATTTGAAATGATCTTGTACACCATTATGGCAAGAAATGACTGGCTAGTAATGTTGCTGAGGAAGAAACTTGAAGAAACTCTGTTTTTCTGTTAGTCTTCAACACCTCCTTATTCTTGATAAGTTATGTGTCATACACACAAATACAGTGCAACATGTTACTATGACTTCATTGGTGGAACATTGCAGCAGTCCTCATAACCAAGATACTTTTCCTTATGCAGAGTGAGGTCTAAGTAGGCCGGGCTGATTCAGCTGTGAAAATGGATCCAAGAAAGCCTTAAAAGGACATCTGAGGGCACTTTCAAATTCATAATGTGACAGCACTGGAGTCTGCTCAGTGTGGTAATTCCAGCAGTACAGGATGTGGCTGCTGAGGCAGTTTGTCAACACTGAGAAAACGATAGATGCAGATGAAGTGGTTTGAGTATACAGTCAGGTTCATAAGTATTTGGACATTGATGCCATGCCATATTCTCACTGTGTTCCACCACAGTGTAGAAAAAATTAAGAAATCAACAGTCCCGCCATTTTCAGAGGCACAAAATTACTGGACATGTGACTGATAAGCAGTTTCCCGGCGAGGCGTGGCCCGTTCTCTTGTTATTCAATGTCAGATTAAGTAGATAAAATTTTATTTAAAGCACCTGAAGTTGATTCAAAGAGCTGAATGTGTATTTAGTAGCTGAGCTCAACATGAGATTCAAAGTGAAGGCTGAACAATTACGCTGCAAAAATAAACCTAGACTATGCTAAACTGTAGGAGAGCACACATTTTTTACATTCTGGAAAATAAAGGAATGTTCTGGTGAGTTCACCAACACCAAAAGGCCTGGGAGGCCTACAGTCACAGAATTCCTTCCTAAGTAAAGAAAAACCCCTTCTAGTCCTGCATAGCATGCTCTTGAAGAGGTAAGCATGTCGCCATTATAGTCTACAATCAAGCGACTCCTTCATGGATGTAAATAGAGGGTTTAGATGCAAATTACTGGCACACTCCAGAAAAACAGGAACAACGCCAAATTTTCCAGAAAACATCTTGAATAAGATCTGGAACAAGATTCTTTGAACAGATAAAACCAACGTTTAGCAAAATGAAGAGAAGAAAAAGTATAGAGAAAGAATGGAACAGCTCATGATCAAAAGCAGCCCACATTGTCTACCAATCATGGTGGAGGCAGAGTTATGGAATGGGCATGTACGGCTGCTGAAGGAACTGGGTCACTGGTGTTTATTGATGATGTGACTGCTGACAGAGGTAGCAGGAGGGCAATAATTTCTGCTTACATTTAACCACATGTGGCAAAACTGATTGGAAGACACCTTACAGTGCAAATGAATGACGACTCACACTGGAAAAGCAACCCAAGAGTTGCTAAATGTCTATGTCAATCACTTGATCTCAACCAAAAGAGTAGTTTTTCAGCTACTGAAGACCAAGCTGAAGGCACAAAGACCACCAAACAAAATGAAGGCAGCAGAAGTGAAGGTGTGGACACTGTCTGAGGAAAGGGAGTTCAAAACCTAGAACTGCTAGTATCACTGAGGTACCCTTGAGCAAGGTCCCCGCACACGTTCCTCGGGCACCCCTCAGTGGTGGCAGCCCACTGCTTCACTTGGTGGATGGGACAAATGCAGAGACGTAATTTCACACTGCAGGCTGTGGTGTGTTCACAGGTGACTTCAACTGACCACTTTATTTTATGACTGTGCCCCAGTGCACAAAGCAAGGTCCATCAAGACATGGTTGGATGAGTTCAGTGTGGAAGAACTCGACCTGACTTCAGTCCCATCCAACACCTGCAAGCCAGACCTTCTCTCCCAAGACTCTGGCTCTCCAGAAATTGAGAAGGGAGAAAAGGACTGAGGAAAGAGAGACTGGAGTAGAGGACTGTGACCAGAGAGAGAGGCGTCTGTTCCCATTCAGTTTTTTGATCAGCTGATCAGGAGCCGAATACTGATCATAGAGTAAAGTTTGCCCATAGACTTCAATTCATTGAACGTTGGCCATCATGATGTCATGCAAGCTGAGTGCCAGAGCAGAAGCCCAAAGGATAAATCGGCCACTAAACACCACGTTAGGAGAGAGACTAGAATGAGGCAAAAGTGTGTTCGTTTGAGATGAGTTTATGCTGCGTCACGTCTCCCCCCTTTTGTTCTATCCATTTTCAGACACTTTAAATGTGATTAGTGTGAGCGTGACCCAGAGAACGACTGACGTCCACAAGCCAAGAAGCCTAAGCACATACCCAGGAATGTACAAACACGCCTTGGGTGCCCAACAGAGACATTACAGTTCAAACGCACCAAACAATGCCAGAACCACCACTAAAACTAAACTATGGGTCCTCTCCAGTCTTTTACTCATATCTCTCCCCGTCACTGCTCTCTATTCTCCCACTCGCTGGAGAGCCCATCAAGTAAAGAGTCCTGGCTCCTTCCTTGATACCATTCACCTGCTGGCAGCTCTGCCTCCTCACCTCACAGTCACCCCACCACGGTCAAAGATAAGATAAGGTTTGGCAGCTGGATCAAGGCAGAAGAGGCTAACCAAAAGAGCTGGGGTGCCCACAAACAGTTCCAGTTCCTCTTCTCCAGCTGTTCTCCCAAACACTGGATAATGCAGCCCATGCTGGCATCTGGGTGGTGTTACGCTCACTGACTGCTGTGTGGCATTTTCCGGCGGCACCGTCATTTTTGGCAGCTGAGTATCAAGAGCCCCGAGTGTTTCACAGGCGTCTGGGTGGAATTCTACGGCACACTGGACGGTGCCTACATCGTAGGCGCACCAGGCAGAGCGGTCACTGCAGGCAGCTGAGAGGCACTTCCTGGAGTATCAGGGGGCGCTGTTGTCCCAGACAGAAGCTCTGTAGAAGCAAGCCGCCAGGTAGCACTGCCTGAGGAGCTAGGCACGGTCAATATGGGCGGAGCTCTCCAACGTGCCAGGCGGCTCTGTTGATTCGGTGAACCAGGGCAGAGCTCTTTGGGCTGCAAGGTGGCATAGATATACCTGCTACGGCCCCAGGAGGTGTCCCGGCACCCCACAGAAGTAGCCCTATGGGCCAAGAAAAGTAATTTTCCTTCGTCATGGCCATGAACTCTCCTGGGCAACCTCCCGCCTGCAAATCTGGCCTCGGGTCTCCAGGAAGCAGTGGGAGGGGAAGAGGCTCAAGCACACTGCCACTCAACACATCCAAGTTCTCCATTCTGGCTGCCTCTCCAGCATGGGCGAAAAGAGCATGGACGCTGGTACGTGCTGCTTTTTTACAAATAAAACGCACCAAACAAAACCACCACCACTTGTGGTCTGGGAACTAAACCACAGTGCTCCCCAGTAGTTACTTCCTTTCTCACTGACAGTACTTTCCACTACTTTCCAGGTTCTAAATAAGATTCTTTAACACAAACATTTTATCGTGTCACTGTTTAGCATGGATAATAAAAAGTCATCAGCTCGATAATGTGTGTTTTATGCCCTTACTGTTAGTTCTTCAGCAAGCTGCTGTCTCACTAGCTGGCCACACATGTCAAACCTTCCTAATCCCCAGCGAGTGAGAAAGGTCACTGTTTGTTGTGAACACGTTAATGCTTGTTATAGCACTGTTAGTTAGCCAAGCTGTTAGGCAGCTCCATTAGCTTTTCTGGGTAAAAAAAATGTGTCTGAATAACGCATTAAAGTTTTATGCAATAAAGTTACTATTATATTTTTAATGAAGTCAGATTTTGGCCTCAAACATTAATTCTAAACTTGGTCCAGAGAGGTATGTAAGGAAAAAAACACGGATTTCCGGTCTGAAACGCCAGACCAGAAATCCGCGGCATATAGTCCACTGCTACATAAATCACTCGCTGCTGTTCTGCATACATATTCCATTCCACCGATATTTATATTTCA
>JBBJLR010039099.1:0-12240 GCA_037577145.1 Brachypetersius gabonensis
TATGTAAACCCCAATAAGAATAATGATTTAATATCTAGGAAACTTTAATAAGGATAACATTTCCCCAACAACGGTCTTCTAAAATTTGATAACTTGGTGCAAGGGTTGACATGTGCTAACCTGTGTCAATTACTGAATTGAATTTTTCATGAACCTTGTTGTTCCAGGATTTTTCAATAACTTTCAGTAAGCTTATCCATACCATTATCCCATCATCTCATTCATTTTTGTTTGTCTCACGTAAATAAATGTTGTCCTGAGCATGACCAGTATTTCAGTCAGGAAAGCGAAGTCACTTCTTCTGCTATGATAACATTGATCCCTAATTCCCCTATTTCAACTCTTTTTAACAGCACAATTAATAAGAGCTTTATAAGGTTAATTGCTGTATCCTGCCTGACCTAGTTTGCTGGATGAACAGTTCATGCTAATACTTAATAAACCCTGCTTGAGATAATAATAATATTAATAAATAATAACTTAATCACTGATAATTAACCAATCAATTGATGAACATTAGGGTGAATCAGCCTAAACTGATTCTAATGGAGAATTTAAATAAATTGAGCTAAAACTTTCCTTACAAATCTAAAATTCCCTAAAGTGGAAAATGTTATAAGCTGCTGTGTCATGTCGTGTCTCACGAAAGCAGGAGACATATAAGTGGACCTCCATTCGCATGTTTTCCTTTATTTTTACCCATAACCAAAAAAACAACATGACATAGCAGCTTATAACATATTTTCCACTTTAGGGAATTTTAGATTTGGAATAAAATGTATTTTATTCTCCCCCATTTATGTAAGGAAAGTTTTAGCTCAATTTATTTGAATTCTCCATCAGAATCAGTTTAGGCTGATTCACCCTAATATTTATCAATTGATTGGTTAATTATCAGTGATTCATTTATTATTTATTAATATTATTATGATCTCAAGTGGCAGAGTGAACAACGGTGAACCAACCAAACAAAAACCCCAAAGTGTGGCATTTATAATACAAACTTAACCCAAAACACCTGATATTCATTAATCCTCATTCCTGGCCAGCCCTGGCACAGAAATGAGGCCACACCCAATATAACAACAAGACCCTTGACAATACAAACATTACCTACCCTAAAGGTGATCTCTTGTGGCCTACAGGCCCCAGACCTGACATAAGCAAAGCTACGATCCTGCAGATATCTGAAGAAAAGCTGTCTGAGGAGTGAATATTTATCTAAAAGTTGTGAAAAAGATGCAAATATATTACCCATATATAAGTCTTTAAAAGCATTAATGCCGCACCTCGACCAGATGAAAAATGCCCTGTCTGTTAAAAAAGGAGGAAAGGCATGGTTAGCAGCAAGAGGGGCATAAACAGAAAATAGACAGCCAAAAAAGAGCTTAAACTGAGCCCAAATACTGAAAGAAGATTTAACAATCACATTCTTAGTATTAGGCAAAATAGATGACTGAATAAGGGCGTGAACTAAAGCTTTCAACAATACAGAGTTTGCTTCCATAACCAGCCAGGTCAACTGAAAGTCCGAGGTCTCATTTTGAAGGCAATATTTAAGAATCCTGATATTAGCCACCCAGTAAGTGACTACTGCAACTCTCAACGTGTTCAACGTTCCTAAGTTTACTCACACCACACCTTTACTAAGGAACCTCCATTGGCTCCCCATAGCTGCTCGTGTTAAGTTCAAATCCTTAACGCCAAAACTGGACTTGCGCCCCCATACATAACATTGATCAAACAATGTGTCGCTTCTCGTCCTCTCAGGGCTTCAAGCACGGCTCGTCTCAAGCCTCCGCTGCTCAAAAGAAGAGTACCTACCTCTTGTATTCTTTAAAAAAAAAAAAAAAGATGTTGTTTCTCTCTATGGCTTATGATGTTCTGGTATTGTTTGGCAGGTGTTGGGTAGGTATCATCAGACAGAAGTTGCACCAAATGGGTAGTATCTTGGTTGAATAGCTGACGTGGATTTAAGCTATTTACAGGTTTAAGAAACAGTTGTGGACTACTTGAGCACTGATGTACGTTGCTCTGGAAAAAAGCGTCAGCCAAATGCCCTAAATGTAAATGTAATAAAACCTAAAATTTGGTAGTGCCAGCCCTCCAAGTTGCTTAGCCCTTTGCAAATACTGTTTCCGCAACCGTGGAACCCTCTAATTCCAAATGTACTCAGAGATCAAGGAGTCAAGTTTACAAAAAAAGTCTGAGGGAGAAAGAGTGAAAAACATTGGAATAAATAAGTAAAGCGAGGAATAATGTTGACACATGCAACTAAAGATAAACTGAGCATAAACCAACCTTCTCAGTCTTCTCGAATCCAAGAAAGCAAAGGAGCAAAATTAGCTTTGAAAAGATCTTCAAACTTATGAGTAACACAGATGCCAAGGTATGTAAAACTGTGGGTAGTTTATGAAGTGGGTAATTCTTGGCTGAAGTACTAATGAGAAATAATTCACTTTTATTCAAATTTAATTTGTATCCTGATATCTGACCAAATCTGACCAGTAGCAAGAGCAGCAGAAACAGAGACAGATAAATTAGAAATGTAGAGCAAGAGATTATCGACATAAAGTGAAAGCTTTACCTCCATGCCATTTCAAACAATACCAGTAATATGAAGTTGTATCATAGTGCTATAGATGCATAAACTGGAAAAAAAAATAGAGTGCAAACTGAGGGCATGAGTGAAAGTCTAAGTGAGTACAAAATATAGTGAGCTGACTGGAGAGGAAAACGGAAGAGGAAAAAGGAGAAGGAAACCAAGCAAAGACGAAAGCAAAGACGAAAAAAAGAAAAATTTTTGCGGGGGTTGTGTTCCAAGAGCACCAGCGTATTGTGAAAAAACGCATTGTTGTGTTTTGGTAAAACAAATGCCTAAAAATGCCTATTTTTATAGTATAAACCCTATATTCACCTCTTTAAATTTAATTTACAGTAATAAAAATACAGGGCTTTAAGAAGGACAAAGCGAAAAACAAGGGAAACACTGAGACGATCCACAGCTGAGATTTTTGTCTGCAGTTGCCGGAGATGATTAAAATGGCAGCCAGGAGAAATAAATAATCAGAATCAGAAAACTTTATTGATCCCAGAGAAAATTGCATTAGTATTAGACTTAGAAGTGTGCAGCGAGCCAAAATAAAGACTCGTACACAAAAGTACCGTTGAAATAACTCTCTCTCTACTCACATGTTTAGGGTACAGCTTACTATTGCTAGGTTGTGGGAACACAGACGAGACTGATCCTTCTCTGTCTGGCATGTTTTTGTTGGTTGCTATTTTTAATGTTTTATAATTTAATGTAAATATTCATCAGATCAAAACATTGTACATAGTATATATTTTACTGTTATTTTACTTGTGGCAAAACACCAGCTCACTTTGCTAGTATGGCAAGAACAAAGCAAACCACCTGCAAATCCAGTGGTAGTAAGGCGCCCAGGAAGCAACTGGCCACGAAGGCTGCATGCAAGAGTACTTTTGCCACTGGTGCTGTGACGAAACTTCACAGTTACAGACGCTATGGCTCTGAAAGTTAGAGCTGTTACCAAAAATCCATGGAGCTGCTGATCTGAAATCTGCCCTACCAGCACCTGGTGCGTGAGATCTCTCAGAGCTCCAACATCTTGGCCTTGCAGGAAGCCAACGAGGCTTACTTGGTGGATGTCTTTTCCCCCATTGACTTGCATTCATTTTTCACCCCATTGAAATGAATGCAGTTTCGGGAGAATAGACTCTTAGTCTCCATAAAGTGACCAAACTTATGAAACTTCATATGAAACCTCGGGCCACCCCCCCCCAATGACACACCTGTTCAAACTGAACATGTCAAAAGTATTGGGACACACACACACACACACACTGACACTCTCACAAACCCAGACACACTCACTCACACACACACACACACACACACAGACACACACACACACACACTCTTTCTTTCTCTCTCTCTCTCTCTCTCACACACACACACACACACACACACACACACACACACACACACACGGGTAATGAATACGGCTCAACTTTCAGGTCATCCTGCTCGGGGACGCTTCGTTCGAAACCCACCAAACTTCATGTGATGCATCGGGCCAACGTCACTGACACAAATACAGTCGGTGATGGCTTTCATAAGTTTTGGTCCATACAGTGACCTCAGGCCATGCCCCCAATGACACAACTGTTTGAACTGAACAACTGTTTGAACTGAACAAAAGTAGTGGGATAGAGCTGTCATACAATACTATGTGGACAAATGTACTGGGACACACACGCTAGATGCTATTAGCTAATGTTAATGTCAATGCTTACGCTAACACTATGCTTAATATTGTTTTTGGCTGCCTGATTTAATGTTAGTTTTAGTCTAGTCTTTGTGTCAGGCTGTCATTTTAGTTTTTATTAGTCTTAGTCACGTCAATGAAAACTGATGACATTTTAGTCTTGTTTTAGTGAATAAATATGTATTTTAGTCTCCGTTTTTTGTAATGTAATTCTATCTAACCCAGTCAATATAGTATCAGTAGAATAGACTAAATCTGAATGTCCTTTTAGTCAAACTTATTTCAAACAAGGTTATCTTACTATTAGAAACTCAAGAATACTATACAGTAAAACCTCGTTATTCGCGGGGGTTAGGTTACATGAGCACCCACGTATAATTAAAAACCGCGTTGTTGTGTTTTGGTCAAAGAAATGTCTTAAAATGCCTATTTTAATAGTGTAAACTCTAAATATGCCCCCAAATGTGCTCCCAGAACACTTTAATTTCATTAAAACTCAGTTTAATAAATTAACCTTAAAGAAAATGTAAAGATAAACCCGAGGTTTAAATATGGAAAAGTCACAACGAGAGAGAGTAAGAGAGAGCGAGAGAGAAAGAGAGTAAAAGGGAGTAAGAGAGAGAGACAGAGAGAACGCGCGCACGCGAGAGAGAGAGACAGACAGACAGAGAGCCAGACACACACAGACAGATCGCACGCGCGCGAGAGAGAGGCCGAGAGAGATCGCGCGCGAGAGAGAGACAGAGAGAGAGACGCGCTCTCCGGAAAAGTCACGAACGAGAGAGAGATACATACAGAGAGAGAGCCAGAGAGTGAGTAAGAGAGAACGACAGAAAGAGAGAGAGTAAGAGAGAGCGAAAGAAGTTTAAAGTCCATGCACGGGGAGCCAGAGTACTAAAATGAATAATAAAAAAACAAAACATATTGCCAAGAAAAAAGCAGAGAATGTTTGCAGGTTCCACGTTGTTTTGAATATTTCCGTGTAAAACGATAAGTTTCGTTCTCGGAAAAAACCTGCGTGTGACTGGATCCGCGAGTCCCAATCCACATAAAATTGGAAGTTTACTGTACATCCATTGTGTCTCGTCTCGTTTTAGTCACAGCGATATTTCGTCATAATTTTTGCTGACAAAAGCAAAACTAAGTTATGCTACAGCTATGCTAATGCTATGTAGGAGATGTCTGGTATGGAGTCTGTAGGGTGTTTCTTGGTGGCAGGCACATTTAAAATTTCTTCAGAAAATGAGTTTTTTTCTAGTTATTATTATTATTACTAATACTAAACAAACTGAGATAACGTAAATGTAAACCTGAAAATTGTGGAAAAATGTTTAAAACACTAAAATACGAAGGCAATATATAAGCTCTTTTGTTTTTTTGATGTTGAGAGTAAGGTTGTTTTTTGTGCACCAGTCTCTTTACCTCCTTTCAGCAGTCATGCTGCAGCAGGCTTGCGCCTGCATACTACATAACACTCTCGTATTGGCTACATACAAACCTGTTGCCTCTAAGTGAACTGAACAAAAGTTCAGCGAGAAAGAGATGCTCCCAATCAGCAGCAAGGAGAAATAAAAAAATGTTTTCGTATTGGCTACTTTTAAACCTGAATCTGGTGCTCTGTAGCTCAGCTTTACACTTAGCTTGGTATTGTAAAGTAGCATTTCAACTCCTCAAAACATAAAGCCGTTCTCTGACTCCTTGCCACGGTCACTACAAACTGTGAGTGCGCCATTTTAGATACACAACGTGGCGAGTCACTGTTACAAACTGAATAAATTTGTGGATTCACTCTCCAGTTCAACATCTGTTACACTCTAAAGCACTTATAATCTATCACTACTGTTGTCTATTATTTATAGGTTATTTCTCCCCCAGCTTACCTGTAAAAACAGAAATAAAGAGAGCATACTCGGTGGGTAACACCCTTAGCCACCTCTACCTGGACACCGATGATGAGGAGGGTTCCGGGCTAGATGAAGTGAGCCCACAAGGTGACAGCAGGGTAGAACATCCATTCCCTGATGAACGGCTACCACTGCCTCCACCCCCTGTCGAAGGATGACCAAAGCCTCATTTCCCTGGTGTTAGCAACTCGCCTTGATCAACTGGAGACGGTTCTGCAGGCGCTGGAATACAAACTCACCCAGCTGTCTGAGCTGTCTGAGATGTGGCAGAGATGTGGCAACTGTATCAAACATTAAAGAAACAAGCTGAGGAAGAGCTAAATGATGTAGTCCATTCCATGGTAGAGTGCATGAAAAGGCGGGACTCACAATTGAAAGCCAAGATGGGTGCACAGCCAGTAGCGACATCTACTCCTTTTTCTCTCTTGCCCAGTAGCTACCGACACACTCTTACGTTTAAAGCCCCAGTAAAATTGGATTTTCCTAGGTTTGGTGGAACTGAGTGGGAAGACCCCTTTGGTTTTGTGGAAAGATGTGAGGAATATTTAGCCTTACATCCACTCTCTGATGGTGAGATACTTGCCACACTCCCCTCTGTACTCTCCCACACCGCAAAAGACCGGTGAACCATGATGTCGAGACTGAAAAGCATCTGAGAGAGCGGCTCCAGCATCCCAATGAGAGCATCCGTGATTTCGCCTATCAATACCACGCTCTGTGCCTATGGTGGAAACCAGGGATGACGGAGAGGGAAATAGTGCAGGCAATACTGCGGAACTGTATTCCCCGTATAGCCAGCATGCTGCAGAGCACAGTAAACACCACAGATGAACTGGTGCGTATTGGGACACTGATAGAGATTTTAATGCAGCCAAAGTATTTAGGCAAAAGCAAAACCCTGTTTCAACACCCAAACAGATAAAAGACATTAAGCAGCCCACTAGCCTCAGTATAGCTCAGGCCAGCCTTCCTCTGTTAGTGGTACAACTCACCCAGAACCATATTCCATGCTCAGCTGTCATCGACACAGGTAGCACCTTCTCTCTCATAACAGAAGCCCTGTGGATGAAGATAAGGAAACCAACTAATAAGTGGCAGTCAGCAAGTGGACAGTCATTTTCATTAGCCAATGGTCTAATACAGGCTGCAATAGGCAAAGTGCATATCCAATGTTCCTTACAAGGGGTAGTATCTGATGTTTATTACTTTATTATGAGAACCCAGATCTCGCCTTTCCCTGTGTGCTAGGGTTAGATTTTTTAACAGAGGCTGGCATACAAATTAATTTTAACCAGCGCTCCTATTCTATCCCAGGTAGAGAAGGGGAATATTTTCCACTTAATACTTCTCCACACGGCCAAGTTTCCCTTTATGTGGCGAACCCATTGCCCCAAGTAACAGACAACACCAGAACAAGTGTTTCCAAGCTGGTAAGCGGCGCCACCCTGCCAGTTACAGGAACTGTTGTTTGCATGGCCAACGGTATGCACCGACAGAATCGGCCACACCACGGCCATAACTCACCACATTTACACCACTGATGAAATACCCATTAGAAAAAAAGCATACCCTGTCCCAGTCTACAAGCAGCAAATCGTGGGGGAAGAGATCTCCAAAATGCTGAAAGAGAGATTCAAGATTCTTTCACATGCATAGTCATACAAGTACAGTGAAATGTATCCTGAAAGAAGGGATTATTAGACCGTCTACCTCTCCATGGACTTCCCCAGTAGAGTTGGTAGGGAAGAAGGATGGCGGGACCAGTTTCTGTGTGGATTTTAGGGCCCTGAACAGCAAAACACCACTGGATGGCTTCCCCATGCCTCAGGTCCATCAGATTTTGGAGTAGCTTTATGGGGCCACAATATTCAGTTCGTTAGACCTGCGCAGTGGGTATTGGCAGGTGGAAATGTACCCTGACAGCATTCCTAAAACAGCATTTGTCACTAAGAAAAACCAATACGAATTAATCCGTCTCCCATTTGGTCTGAAGAATGCAGGAGCTACTTTTCAGAGGCTTATGACCTCTGTGTTAGCAGAAGCCATTGGGACATATTGTTTTGTGTACGTAGATGACATTGTTGTTTATTATATAAGAGACATCAGTACTCACCTTAATCATCTCCAGCAAGTATTTTCACTCCTGGAAGCGGCCGGTCTCACACTCAACCTAAACAAGTGTAACCTCTGTCAAGCATCTCTCTCCTACCTAGGTCACGTCATATCTGCTGAAAGCATCAAAACAGAAGAGGCCAAGGTAGCAGTCATCCAAACTTACCCCATTCCTTGCACCCTTAAGGAGCTACAGAGCTTACTCGGTCTGGCTGGGTGGTACCACTGTTTCATCCCCCACTTCTCAGAGCGAGCTGCTCAGAGCGGTGGTATGGGCGGTGGAAAAGTGGTGACAATATCTGGAAGGTAAAGAGTTTATTGTAATCACTGATCATGCTGCTCTGACCTGGGTTTTTAATCAGCTGAACCCTTCTTCAAGCCTTACTTAGGCTACAGGTTTTTGATTTTATAGTACAGTACCGTAAGGGTCAGTGCAACACCGTTCCACATTCCCTGTCACGTTGCCGGGAGGGGAAAGCCACAAATGCCCATCTGGCGGTGCACCAGGGAACTGACCAGCGGTGGGGTTTGCCATGCGACTGGGAGGAGCTGGAAAAGGCCCAGAAGGTGGATGAAACCCTCCGTGCACTGTGGGAAGAAGCAAGGTCAGACCCTGATGTTAATAAAATTCATTATTGTGTGATAAACCAGTTTCTTTACCGACAGACCCCCAAACAGATGGGATGTAGTCTCCTACAGCTGGTCATCCCGACGTCTCTGCGGCCTCAATACCTGCAGTACGCCCATGACAATACGCCCATGTAGTCATCTGGGGTGGATGAAGACCCTGAGGAGGTCGACTACTGGCCGGAAATACGCCATGATGTTTGGGAGTATTGTAGAAACTGTGGTACATGTCAGAAATACAAACCCCGGAACGGACTAATCGAACATTAAAGTTCATGATCACTGCGTTCATCAAGGCGAATCGCAGGCAGTGGGATCAACGGCTGCCAGAATTCCGGTTTGCCATCAATAGGCCTGGCAGGAAAGCACTGGTTACACTCCAGCACTGGGGACATAAGCTGAAGGAACCTCTGGAAAGGATGATGCAAAGAAAACTCTCACCTGATCATCCCGCTTACACGACGGTGGAGCGTCAGGAAGCGCTGTTCCAGGTCATTTGGAGCAGCGTGGCCGGTGCCCAGGAGCGACAAGGGAGATATTACAACTCCCAAAGACAGGCAGTCACATACAAGGTGGGTGACCACGTGTGGGTCTTTTCCTCAGTCTTGGGCAGAGGACTCGCACATGGCCAAACTAGCCCCACAGTGGAAAGGGCCAGCACAAATCAAGAAGGTATTTTACCATTTTAATTACAAGGTGGAGTGGACACATCAAGCTGGACCATTCACGGTCCATGTAGCAAACAAACAGATAATCTGCTTCCATACCTGCTGACAAAAAAGAGAAAACAGAAGAAGAAACAATAGCTGAGAAAGTGCAGCAACATGTTAAATTTTACTGAGCAGCAACAGAACTAATATTACAAAGTATGTTTTGAAGCAACAGCAGATGAAGATAGTGTGTGTCTGTGAGCACTAGTAGTCAAGACCGCCTAAACCAAGACCAAGACATTACCAAGACCAGAGGGTATCGAGACCAAGACTAAGACCAAGACTAAGACCAAGACAGACTGACTGGTCCCAAAGTCATCTGACAAAACAGTTAGATGAAATACTTAAAACTAGAGAGAGTGACGTCTGGCGAACCTTCGACTCAGCAGAGGAGAAGTAGGTCACCAGAATATTAGGAACAGGGCTCTGGACTAGGGTTTGAATGTGAGAGTGAAAGGTGCAGGTTTGCTTGGGAATGTGCGTGTGTGAAAGGTGAGGTGTGCGTGTGTGAACACAATTGAGCTCATCAGGAGCTGAGGGAGTGTGCTGGAGGAATGAATGAATGGAGGACAGCTGGGGCTCATTAGGAGCTCTGGGAGTTTGGATGAGTGCATGCATATATACACGGTCAAGCCAGAAGAACGACACGTAGTCACCAACATCTTTGGGGAGTCTGAGTTGTAAGTGAGAGAGGTATCCTCTCATTTTAGTTAAGAAAACGTATCCAAGTGATCCGAGTATGGAGGTACTCTAAAACGTATCACCCAGTGGTTAAACTGTGGGAGTCAGTCAGGTGTGAATGAGAGAGGACTGTGTGCAGGGGTTGCTTCCTTTCCTGCACAGGGCAACCACAAGGACTGTGTGACACAAGGCTGCACGGTGAGCTGAGTGGAAGTCCGTGGCTGCAAAGAAGGACATTCACTGGACATAGGACAGTAGAGGGATTTTCTACCTGCTCGTTGTGGAAAGGCAAAGGAGCTGAGACTGAGCCAAGAAGTGGTGATACTTATGGGTTGGTGGTGTCTCAAGCGAACTGACTACTTTTGAATTGAAAATGTGTTGTGTTTTCAATAAACTGTATTTCTGGAACTTGTTGCACGCTGCTGTGTCTTTTCCCATCAGACGACATGACAGATGACCACGCCCAACAGATATACGCAGCAGCAACAAGCCGCGACCCCAAAAGAACAGCTGAACCAGCTGGTGCAAACCGTCAATCAGCTGGTCCCACGTGTACAGTCCCTCACTCAGGCTGAAGCCCCACACCATGCGTCCCTTCCAGAAAGGTACGATGGGAATCCGGAAAAGTGTAGGAATTTCTTGTTATTATATGACCTATACTTTGCAGAATACCCAGAGATGTCCAATCCCCAGAAAGTTTTGTTTCTCACTCAACGCCTGACTGGGCATCCGCCTACTGGGCGACTCATGAAGGGCAGTTCCCCGATTACCCACTCTTTCGGACCCATTTCCAGACTGCTTTCAACTACCCAGACCACGGGAAGACCAGCAGCGCTGGCCTGCTCCAATTAAAACAAGGAACACACTCTGTGGCTGAGTACGCGATTTTTCATGTATTAGCAGCAGAAAGTGGATGGAACGACGCTGCCCTCACAGCAGTCTACTACAAAGGTGTCCGTGTGGAACTGCAGCTGGAAATGGCCTGTCGAGATGCGGGCCTCGCTCTTGATCAGCTGATACAGCTTAGTCTCAGGCTGGACCAACATGTACGGAGCCGCAGTGGACCTGCGGCAGGGACTGCAAGAAGGTGAAACAACCCCTCTTCTCACGAGCCTATTCCTCACGGTGCCACGGAGGAGCCAATGGAAGTGGGCATGAATCGTCTTTCCCCTCGAGAAAGAGCTTGAAGGCTGTACCATGGGTTGTGCTTGTACTGTGGTGGTAAGGAGCATGGGGTAGGAAAATGCCTGCTACGCACAGGACCCGCGACATCCCCTATGCCACTGGTATTGACTTTAAATCCTGATAATGTCAATCAATTTAAAATACAGATTACCATTGTGGACCAAGGCATTTACCATACTGGCCGGGAATTTTTGTGTCCAGAGCCCTGACAACCGCATGTGGGCTCAAACTGGAGTGCCTCCCGGCATCTATACCGATTGTTAGCCTCTGAGACCTTAGGTGGGATTGGGAACGACCTCCATCGAGAGTCCGGAGGCTCATCGCACCCTGCAGGATGCAATTTCTCCCCCTTACCAGGACGTCACAGAGGTGTTTAGTTCATCCAGGGCTGCACGTCTCCCATTGCATCGGTCTTGGGATTGTGCTATTGACCTCCTGCCTGGGAAGGAACCCCCTCGCTCTCGGGTCTATCCCCTTTTGGAGAAGGAAATGAGAGCGATGGAGGGTTACGTCTCTAAAGCACTCAGGCAGGGGTACATACGTAAATCCCGCTCTCCGGCATCTGCCAGTTTTTTCTTTATTGAAAAGAAGGATGGGGGTCTTCGCCCGTGCATAGACTATCATGATCTAAACGCAGTCACCGTGAAGTACAGCCATAATAATAATAATAATAATAATACATTTTATTTGAGGGCACCTTTCAAAAACCCAAGGTCACCTTACATAGAGAGG
>JBBJLR010039128.1:0-12239 GCA_037577145.1 Brachypetersius gabonensis
TGTGTGTGTGTGTGTGTGTGTGTGTGTGTGTGTGTGTGTGTGTGTGTGTGTGTGTGTGTGTGTGTGTGTGTGACCATGTGTAGAGCGGGCGCACATGCACCCGTACGTCTGAGTGTATGTGTGTGTGTGTGTGTGTGTGTGTGTGTGTGTGTGTGTGTGTGTGTGTGCTTCGCTGTTTGACTCCTTTGCACTGAGCATTGTGTGAGACGGAGAGGTCAGTGCAGGTTCTGTCCTGCTGCTGCTTATGGTGCGACTGTCAATTTCCCTCCTTCCGGGGGGGCGAAGTGTTTGTTCATGTCTGTGTGAGTGTGTTTGTATCTATCTGTGTGTTTGTGTGTATGTCCCAGTTTTGTGGTGATAAAGTACTCTGTTCCGGTGCTAGAGATGTGAAAGAGCCTGCAGGAGCGCTTTTGTGTGTCATATGGTTGGAGATCATACTGAGCTTATAATCAACAACTCTCTACACTACAAGTCAATGAGACTCCACCACTCTTCCATACTGTCACCTCTGTCTCCACTTTATACATATCAAAACAAATTCTGTCCTTCCTGCTCTCACTCTCTTTCCTCAATGCAGTTTGTCCAACTTTCTTTCTTTCTTTCTTTTTTTTCTTCATCTGTCCATCTGCCTTTTTACTTTATCTTTCTCTCTCAACTATGTTGCATGTAAACTTAATTTTTCTTCATTAGTTTGTTTCTGTCTTTCTTTCTTTCTTTCTTACTCCTTTATCTGTTTTCTCCCTCTCAACTACAGTGCACACACTCTTTCTTTTTTTATTTATTTGATTGTTTGTTTGTTTGTTTCTTTCTATTTCTGTTCTCTCTAGCGAAGGGTTACAAGAGAGGGTCTGTCTGTAATTCACAGTCTTTCTTAGTGTTAATCTTATCTTTCCTCTCCCTTTGTATATCACTGCTTTTCTCTCTCTCTCTCTCTCTCTCTCTCTCTCTCTCTCTCTCTCTCTCTCTCTCTCTCACATTCTCTTCCTCTTCTCTCTTACTCCCTTACATCTGTACCTCTTCAAAGAGAGCACTTCTTTAGGTTCTGGTGTGGGGCTTTAGTGTTTGGTGTGCGTTCGTGTTTGTGTGTATTTTTGTTGTGCTTTGTGTGACGTGTAGCAGGTTACTTGAGAAACATCAGTGCACGTCCAGCATTACATAAAAAACCACAGCGCACACAATGGAATAAAATAACACTCTTATCTATCACATCTACACTGTAATAATGAGCTCACTGCACCTAGGCTGGAGACTCTAAAATGTTACTGCAAAGTTTTACATAATTATATTTTTGGAGTTTGTACACATCAGCTCATCCAGCATTCTATGGAAATGATGCAAACTGCATTCAATTTTACACCTACGTCTGCACTGGATGTACCTTAAAGTAGCCGAATACCTACAGGGGGTCCTGTAACCCAAATTACAGGTCGCTTACCTACCTTAACACACTTATAAAATCATAATCTAGAAAATAAAAACATTTGGATATATTTTGATATGGACACAGACTATTAAAAGCACTTGAGTAGTTTAGTCCTTTCAGATGACCGCTGCGTTTCAGACAAACACTAGAGTCACAGTTTCTGTTCTTTGTGGTGTTTATTATGGGTTTAGGCTGACCAATGTGTTCAGTCAAAGTGATGTATGGGTTCTACTGGTTTGTGGGAATTTGGGGTTAGTATTTGGTTGAGTTTGTGGTGGACCTTAGTTGTCGGTCCAACGTCACCCACCTTCAATGTGTAGGTACTGCAGCCTCCTTAAGTTTGTATGTGTTTTACGTTGAGGCCCTCTTACCTGTTTCTTTTGTAAATAACATCATAGAAAATGGAAATCTGCATCTGCGCCTCATGTCTTGAGATGGAGAGAGGAGATGTGACAACTAGATACATTTCTGCAAGAAAATGCTAAGTGTGGTTGCTTTAAAACCAGAGGAGAGGTTTTATGGGTAAAAAAAAAGTGTTCCCCCATGGATTTGAACTGGCAATGTTCTGAGGACAGTGCTATACCAAGCCATTCGTGGATAAGGACTGTTGAAATTATTTTTAATTTATGCTTGATGCTGTTTCGCTTTTTGTCCCATTCTGGCCTTTTTATCCGTGACTCTCCAACTTTCATTTTTAAGAGGACTCAACCACAAAAATCAGATATGCTGGACAAATGAATCCAGTCCATGGAGGCCCCACCTTAAAGCTTACAGGACATGCTACTAATGTCGTGGTGCCAGATACCACAGCACAACTTCAGAAGTCTTGGGGGTCCATGCCTTTACAGATCAGAGCTGTTTTGGTAGCAAGAGGGGAACTTACACATGACTGATCAGTTTAGTATTAGCTCATATTATTATTATACTATCATATGACTGGTTGGTTGATATAGATGCTGTGCAAAATAAACAAATAAATAAACACATACATTATTTGTAACATGTCAAAATGGGATCACTTTTTTTTTCTGGACAGTAATCAAATGCAATTTAAGTGGCATATTCAATAATACATTCGTGGGGGTTAAATTACAAGAGGACCAGCAAATTGTGAAAAAACACAAATTTGTGATGTGGTAAAAAAAAAAGGCACAAAATGGCTTTTTTTATAGTGTAAACCCCAAGTAAGCCCCCAAATATGCTGCCAAAAAAAATGTAAAGGTAAACCCATATATGTACTGTACAGTGTACATTGAAGTCCCACAGTGCTAGAATGTAAAATACCGATAGTACCCCTGTACAGACTGTACTGTAATTCATGCAGTGCATTTTTTGGTGTGTGTCATTTTCTTAGTTATAAGCAAGCAATATAACTAAGTTGGGGAGAACAATTATTACAATTATAATTATTTTTCATAATTATTCTAAGAAAAACTCAGTGAATAACTCTGAACTGCAACTTTGCGGGTGAACACTGTATTATAATTTAAAAAAGTTTAGATGTCACTGGGAAGCCGTGCTAAAAAGTATGATTCTTCTTTTTTTTCATTGTATTTGTTATCTTTTGGGATTTATTTCTGCAATGCTGCTGCAGGCAGGTGTAGTCGCATTTTCATTTTACAGATATGTCGATGAAAAATATCCCATATCTCCATCACAGTTCCCTTATCGGTGTATCCCTGCAGCATAACAGGCCTTACACTTTCTTATTCTATCACCTGACGGCTTTCCTTTGTGATCTTCTGATACCAACCAACTATAGGGTAATGAAAGCAGCCACCTTTTTTTGCCATTTGTAGCATGAAAAATTCATTCGGACACAAATGAGCATCTTACCGGACTGTTGACTGATATACAAGGTCTTCTCGTCTGCGATAGTCCTCCATGTGGGAGTAATTGGTATTAAACATCGCGTCATATGTGAAAATCTTCTGTTTAATGGTGCCACCATCTGTAACCTGTTGAAAACAAAAATAAAAGGGCCTTTAATAAAATGCCCTATAATTCATGTATATCACCTGGGTGACATCCAGCATACATCACATGGTAAAACAAGTGGATCTGGAGAACAGCTCTATACGATCCTTTATAGCCACAGCCAAATTAAATTCTCAAGCTTTCAATTGACTCATTGATCCATTGAGGTCTGCCAATGGACTACTATTATAGAGCTGATTTGGAATTTAAATTGCTTCTGCTAAACTGGTTGAACTAGATAAAAGCCAGGCAAGAAACACATACTTAAAGTGATAGTCAGTCTTATCTCATCCAATGTTCATTGTCTAAAGTTTGCATCTTTAGTTTTTCAGTTGGAGCTACCAAGATAATGGAGCTAACATGTAAGAGAAGTATATCCTTACACCTACTGCATAAACGGGTACACCTGAGCACATGCTTGCCTATTACTTCAGGCTTTAGGAATTCCATAATACAGTATTAGGGTTTCTGAATTTTGTTCAGTAGTTTTGCAAATTGTGGGTCAAATTGATTTCTCCATATTTTTGTGCACTCCTTTTTATCCAAACTGTCCCTTTAAGTAGCTGCAAGTCAGTCGAATGCTTTAGCCCAGTCCTCTAATCATGACCGATGCCAGCGCCGGCTGTCTATGGTGGCTAACAGTCCACGGCTCACAGGAGTTAATGAAATGTGACGAAGCACAGTGGAGGATAGGGGTATTCAACACACTCCTCGCTCAATTCATCTCTTTCTTTCCTGACGAGCACCTTTCTTCGCTAATGTCTGCAGGGGAAAGAGAGCAGCTAGACACCTGAATGACTGAGCTGCAGAGAGAGAGAGAGAGAGAAAAGACAGAGAGATCAAGACTAAGATGGGCGACAGTGACAGGATGTTAATGGGAGTGCTAATGCTCAATTTGAATGCTGTGAAAGTGTTCACTTTGATGAGATAGATGACATCTTTCTTTTAATCCAATTCCCACTTTATTAGAAGACCCTCTGTCGTAACCCTCCGTTAGTGTGCGGTTAGAAACTGGAGCCCATCTGCCAATGCATAATTTACCCCAGTCATTCCCCAGTTCCTCATCAATGGTCTGTTTTGAGGGATGGCCCTTTTTACCCATTGAGCTTTAAGGTGGGAGAGACCAACCAGAGGGTCTCTGTGGGCATGACAGAGTATTAGTAAAAGGAAAGTATGCTGACAAGAAGTACTGTGCAAAAATAAATGAATAAATAAATCCTAACACTCAAGGGGTGAAAAACGGAGAAATGTCCTAAAAGCAGTTTTCATCTCTGATTTTCCTGACTGCATGTCTTTGGACAGTGGAAGGAAACCTGAGCTCCCAGCAAAAACCCACAAAGCACATTTAAATTCCACAAAAAAACAACCCTTGGCTGCTCTGGCTGGGGAACAGGACCATTGCAATTGTGCGAAAGCACTGGAAACTTCCCTTTCAACTATCTAATTTTTAATTAAAACAGCCATTAAACAGCTCGTTTCATGGAAAACCCTTTCCTCTCTTTTCTGAAATAAGAGTTACTTGCATTACACTGTAGTCTCAAAATATACTGTTGACTCCCCAGTTCATTCAGTCCAAATAAGAAAGTAAAACAGCAAAATGGGTTTCATTGCAAAAACAGCATTCATTGTTTTTTGCCTTTTGCACCTATCCTATATTAAGCCTACATCCGCTTAGCTCCGGCCTTTATGCTAGTCATAAACCCAATTAGTTACAGGTATGTCCTACTAACTAAAGCTGACTTCCTTTAAAGACATTAACATTCACCCAAGAAAACATCTACAGACTCACAGGTTTCTCTCATATTTCCTCATGTGCATCAAAAATGGACACCGGGGAGATTTCTGAAAAGATGCAATAGATGCATTCACTCACTTGCATAAGGAAGGTGAAAGAAAAAAACGAAACAAAAATGGGACTTGTAACAACCACGCAAGTCCACTAGAACAGCTTTAATCTTTAACAAAGAGCAAATCAGACTCCACTCTTGCATTAGGTCTGAGTTTATATCAAGTCTTCCACTATTGTAACAACAACCCCTGGCTCTGGCCTGTTCCCCTGCTGAAAAATGCACTAAACTATTTGCACTAAATGACATACATAAAGAGTTGCATAAAACTGGTTGTCATATGAAAGGTTGTACAAAGTGAACGCAGAAGGTAGGCAGGGCTAATAAAGAGTTTAATAGTTTAATAGTGTCTTGTCATGCTGAAGACATTGCTAAATTGTTTCAATTTGAACAAACAACGCATGCTAGCCCCTGCAATCAAGGGTGAGACTGCTCTAGCAACCCCCAGTCCTCTGGGAACACACACCGAATGCCTACAGCCAGTACAGACAAACTAGGGGGCATATCAAATTATAATTGCTCAAACTCCACACACGGCAGGATAATGTACAAAGGGAATACAGATGGTAAACAATTCAAGGGCAAAAGGGCAATATTTACAGAGCCAGTACAGACTTTAAATAACCACAGAAGATTTTATTCACTTGGCTTTGGTAGCTTTACCTGTAGAAACCATTCCTTCGAGTGTGAAATTAAACATGTTTTTAAGGTATCTCAGTTCTAACTTACACAAGGAAAAAACAGGCAACAGGATCAGGCAATGTAAAATATAATTTGAAAGCAAACAATCTAAATGTAATCAGGGAGAGAGAGGGTCGTGAATGGTCATTTTAATGTGTTTTATTTTCGTTACATAAAACATCAGGAAAAATTTATCACAAAAAACATGAAATGGAGATTGTGAGCCAGGCCTTCTCGTCCAACATCAGGGCCTGACCTCTACAGAATAAATGGGAACAAATTCCCACAGAAACTGCAACATTTTGTGGAAAGACTTCCAATAAGACTGGAAGCTGTTATAGCTCCAAATGGGGAACCAACTCCATATTATAGTCTATTTGAATACAATGTCCCAGTTGGAGTAACGGGTAGGCGGCCCAATATATATGTTTTTTTCCCTCTAAACTGTCTCTGAAATCACTATGTACTGGACACTGTTTAAAAGTGCAACAGCTCCAATTTAAATAGCTTTCCTGTGTCTCTAGCTAAGTGAGTGAACAATGCATGATGCATACAATCAGTCAGAGAGTAATTACTGTACTCTTTGGCAGATGACATGGCGGATGTGTTTCTGTGAAATGATTGCCCCCGAGGCAAAGGCAACAAGTCACAGTTTGCCCCAGGAACAAACTCTGGCACACGTCTTCAGGCAAAAACGGCTATTATGGCCATCTGCTCGTCTTTTCAAGCGCTCATCTTGGGCAGCGCCGGCGAGCCGGGAGCTCTTCAGCGTCTTGCTGCGAAGTGTACAGCGAGGCGGTGGCACAAAGGTCAGACGCTAAAAGCAAACCCTTGTTTGAAAAATGTGTTTTCCCATCAGCTTGATGCCGGCCACTATTATGGCTGTCTGTAAAAATGACTTTAAGACTGCAGTAAAAAAAGGAATGAGACAAGAACATGTCTGTCTGACATAAGGGGGAAAAACACACAGAAGGCAGAGTGTTTGTCACGTCTGACTACCGATCACAGTACACACAAAAAGGTGTGAACCCAAAGGTGAACTCTGACTAATGGCAGAGAAAAATAAGGCCATATAAAGCCTGACAGTTCAACTGAGAATTTGAAACAAGCTGCGAGGGTGAGGGTTCATGCTTTCTTAAAAATACATGGTGCAGCAATGCATCTTTTCAAGTGCCAATAACATGATATTCCTGGACAGATGGAGGATAACAGTAATGGCTAAAGCTGTTACATCACATAGGCTGGCATGCATCACTCAAAGTTATATCACTCAAAGAGGGAAGGCGACATTTTTGAGATGTCATTGGTTTTATTGAGCAACAATACTGCATTGTATGAGCAAAATAAGTAGAAAATGTGCAAAAATAAGGTCATATAAATTAATAATATTTATGCACTTTAATGAGACAATTTCCGTAGATTCGTTTGGTTTCTTTTGCAGTGTAAAAAGGATGTTTTTGCTTATTTTTTTACTTATATGTCTTATCTCAAGAAATATAACTGAAATGAATAATTATATTTTTTTAATTAGATCATTTATGTTGATTCATTAGTTAGTTTTGCCGAGTACAGCTGATGTAAAGGTTCTTATTTCTTACTTTTATTCCTTATATAGCTTGGTGCCTTGCAAATAACCAACTTAATGCTTTGCAATTTGAAATTACACCTTTTTACAGACCGTGCTGCATAACACTGAAAAAAAGGCCTAAATTCAGAATAATTGAGACAGCATGTGGTGGAGACTCGTCCCAGTCTGCCTGTGTTATAAAATGAGAATCTGTCAGTATTTTTTCAAGTGCATGTATTCAGTAAACAGCAGGCATTAAAATCAGCAATCACACTGTGAGTGGCGGAAGGGGCAGAGCATAGGTTAGTACAACCCCCCACACCCCCATCCCTGCCCGCCAGATAAACAGAAGCAAGCGGACGGAGAGAAATCTCCACTTCTGCTCCTGCTGCTTCAGAGGGGGGCAATGTAGCGATTATGGAGAACAGAATATGCATCATGAGGGGATAAGTACAAATGTGAATAATAATATGTCAGGTAAATCAGAACACAAACACAGAAGGCTGTGGTTTTTTCAAACTGGTTGAGCATTGTGGCAGTCAAGGATCACCACTGTTGACATCCCTGTTGATACTATTCATGTTTTGTACCACTGTCATACACATAAATGGGTACAAATAGAAGAAAATAAGTCAAGAGCTTTGTTTCTGCCTTGGGTAGAGCGCTTGTTTTATGTTGAGAGAGGGCTAGAATCAAAAAGGCAGTTTTTATCTTTGTAACAATGATGCTAGCACACACACATCATGAAAGAATCCTTTGGTTGCCAGTGGTCTTAAGTCACATTCACCATGTCAAAAAATTGCAATCACTGTGTGAAATTACATTTTCAGATTACTATATTGTGATAAACATTGTGCGGCTGGGGGCCTAGTGGGAGTTGCCCTTGCAAACAGAAGTCTGTGTGTTCAAATCCCAGGAATGCTAGTGGCACCACTGAGGTACCACTGAGCAAGGTACCGATCCCACACACTGCTCCCCGGGCACAGCCCACCGCTTCACTTGGTGAATGGGTTAAATGCAGAGAAAGAAGGTCACACGGTTCCCGCTGTGTGCTGTGGTGTGTTCATGCGTAACTGTAAGGGGTCACTTTACTTTCCTTTAAAAAACAGTTGACCCCCCCCCAATACACACACTAAAATGCAGTTGTGACTGCCTTATTGATATGTATGTGGGGCTACACCACCAACAGCTAAATGTCCATGAATACAAGGCCAGCTGGCTAAACCTTCAGATATATAGGAGGCTAACAGTCAGAGAAAGGTTTTTAAATCATCACACCACCATGACACTACAACACAATGTGCCATCTCCTGTGACCTACAATAAATTTATAAGGCACAGCTTGCAATGGGCTAACACTGGGAAACATAGTACTAAAGAGGATCAAGATCAAGCCACCTAAACTCAATGCCACTTTCACATGTGTTTTGTTTTAATGAATGCCCCTTAATTAAGACAGACTTTGCATCCCTGAGTGAAATCATGTATCCCTATGGTCTCCTTGACTGATGCTGGTACCTGAATAGGGGTGATGCAATAGGGGTGATGAAATAGGACAAGGATAATTGGGCTCTGGTTTGGAGGAAAGGGTGGTCTTATGGGGAGAGTGAGCACTTTTGCTCTGATTAGTTTTGTTGAATCTGGCTTATGTCTTTGTAATATATTATTATTAGTAGTAATAGTACCAGTACTAGTAGTGTGTATTAAAACTACTATTACTACTACTACTGTTACTAGTTGTAGTAATAATAGTAATAATGTAATAAGATTAATTTCTTGATGTATTGTAATGGTACTTTGTGGCTTGTTTTGCAGCTTTGTCCAGGCTTTACGACCCTGGTCAGTAGCCGCTAGAAGCCACCAGTACATGAACTAAGGAGGACTTTGATTTTGACACTTGGGTGTGTTTACCCCAGCCGGCACCCTCACGTTCCCCTGATGTGAACCTGGCTTTTGTTTCCTGTTTTGTGGTTTGTGAAAGAGTATTGGCCCTTGTGCTGTCTTTGCTCTGCTTTTTGTTAAATAAAAGCCTTTTTGAGAAAATGGAAATCCGCGCCTGCGCCTCCTCCTTGGATGGGTACACACCCTTCGTGACAGTCAGCAACATTACAGTACCAACTGCAGACTTTTAAGGGTTAAGCTCACTATCTGGCCGTTTGTTTATTCCATTTTCTATTTTGTATGGTTTACACATGAGAGTGTCTTTCAACAAGCTGCATTACATCCATAGGCAGGGTATCTGCACATTTTTGCAAATTCAATGACTTTTCAAGACCATTACAAGACCTTTAAGAAGAAAAATTAAGACCATCATGGCAGCGCAGAAAAAAACACAACAGCCTAGAATTGAGCTGATTTCAATATGGCACAACAAGGCATAAAAGAATTAGCATTTACCTGTTCTACACTCGTGTCACGGTTCCCACTGGGACCCACCAGGGGTCGCCATAAGTCTATGGACTGCCTTACTTGCCTGCCACCTGATCCACATCACTAGTTATAATTATCACACCGGCACCCTGTTCCTTAATATAAGAGTTGTCTCTCCCAGTACCTGGTATGGGAGCATACAATCACCTTCCCCTGGTCTGTGTCCTTCTCCTCTGTTTGTTTGTAGTTGTGTTTTCATTAAACTTTATCAAGTATGGAAGTCTGCGCATGTTCCTCCTTCTTCTCCTTCTTGTCAGGACATGACCCATGCGTGACAGAATGCTCCCATCACTTTAGAACAGCAGACTCCCAGAACATTGATCCGACGTCAGAAGATGATCTGGACTATTTATGGTGTAGGGAGGACGATCTGGATTATTTTTGGGGTGATGAACCCGAGGGTAGGACTGTGACATTTGATCTGTGAGGTTTCCTCGCGAGTCTTCCCATCTCCACTTCCACAAAGAAGACACGAATACGAAAGGCTCGTAAAAAAAGGCAGGACAAACCTTCAGAAGGAGTGGACGACCGGAGGATCCACCAGTAGTGTTGGATGCCTGTGGGGCATTCGTGGATTCTCCAGTCTCTCTAAAGGGATGTCGAGCACAGAAAAAGAAAAAGAAATGCGGAGAACCCAAAAAGACAGTCTGCCCCAGGAATTCCACTTCATCTAACCCAGATCAGCCCAGTTCTAATCAGCCTAACTCCATTCAGTTCAGCTCTGCTCCACTTAATCCAGTCCCATTTAGCGCTACTCAGTCCTACCATGTTCAGTTCAGCCCTAGTTCTTCTAACCCTATTCAGTTTAGCTCTGCCCCATTCAACCAAGTTCAGTTTCACGCTCTTCCAGTCAGTACGACCATTTTATCAGACTCTCCAGCCAGACAAGTCGACCTCTCAGCCGCTCCAGCCAGTTTGACTACCTTCTCAGCTAGCCCCTTAGCCTTCCTAGCTAACCTCTCCCGGCTAACCCAATAGCTCTCCTGGCTAACCCGATAGCTCTCCTGGCTAACCCGATAGCTCTCCCAGCTAACCCGATAGTTCTCCTGCTAACCCGATGGCTCTCCCAGCCAACACCATGGCACTCATCATCAGCCCAGCTGTTTTCTCTGCGGGCCCTGCCCACTCGGCACCTTTCTCTGTGGCCTCAACTCGTCCGGCCGCCCCTTTGATTGCGGCTTCAGCTAGAACAGCCGTCATTTCAGCAGCGTCTTAGGCCGATCCAGCCACCGCAGCAGATCCAGTCAAATCTTCCCCGTCAACGGTTTCCACACTGGGTGACCTGACTCCTGACCCATCACCGGTTTCCGCACCGGGTGACCCGACTCCTGACCCGTCATCGGTTTCCGCACCGGGTGACCCGACTCCTGACCCACCACTAGTTTCCGCACCAGGTGACCTGACTCCTGACCCGTCACTGGTTTCCGCATCGGGTGACCCGACTCCTGACCCGCCACTAGTTTCCGCACCGAGTGACCCAATTCCTGACCCATCACCGGTTTCCGCACCGAGTGACCCCACTCCTGACCTGCCACGGATTTTTGCACCAGGCGACTCGACTCCTGACCCGTCACCGGTTTCTGCACCGGGTGACCCCACTCCTGACCCGTCACCGGTTTCCGCACTGGGTGGCCCTAACTCTGACTCCACACTTGTTCCTGCCTCTGATGACTCAACTCCCAACTCAGACTTTGTAACAGATCCCAGGGATCCTACGTCGCCCTTCAAACCGGCCTCCCAGACAACACTGCTACATACATACAATACTATTTCTTCTCTTTCTATGGCATGTATATAGGCCTATGGGGTACACACTGCCCCTGTGCTATAGGTAGTGACGTGCGCTGGTAATAAAAAAATAAACAGGAACAGATATCGTTGCTTCATTTCACCCTGGAATTAATTTAATGCCACCCATTTTAAAATTCCAGATGTTTTAATACGTAATAATAATCAAGAAGCTGAGGGGACCCTGCAAAGATGGGAGAGAAAAAGAAAACCTCAAAGAATTTTAGTCTTGTGACAATACAAAGACATTAAAAGAAAACTTGATAAACAGAACACATGGGCCAGCTTCAACACCATAGACAGCTCCAGGGGCACCTGGAGGAGGCATGGATGAAGGGATGAAGGTGGAAAGAGAAGAGGACCTAAGTCCAATGTGATCTCCATTCATCGTGGCGCATTTCAGGGGTCGTAGTTATTTATAGTATCACACACTCATCCGCCATGGGACTAACACACATACACACACACACACACACACACACACACACACACACACACACACACACACACACACACACACACACAC
>JBBJLR010039138.1:2898-29339 GCA_037577145.1 Brachypetersius gabonensis
AGACTACAGCTCTTCACTTAGTGACGTCATCTAGAACTGACTGAAACATGCTTGTACTACAGCTCTTCACTTAGTGACGTATCTAGAACTGACTGAAACATGCTTAGACTACAGCTCTTCACTTAGTGATGTATCTAGAACTGACTGAAACCTGCTCATTATACTAAGGCTCTACAGGCTGCTCATGTTATAGATATCAGCTTTCTAATACAAATATTTGAACAAATATTTTCATGTTGTTTTTTTTTTTAGAGTTTTTAATGAGTGAAATAGAATCTAAAATAAAAGTGACCCGTCTCGAACACAGTTTAGGATGGACTGGACCGGCTGCTGATATAGATGATAAAGATGAGTTGACAAGGCTGTTCTCTTCCTGTTCCGGGTGTCCTGGAGTGATGTGGTTATTCTTTAATTACTCAACTGTTCGTTCTGTTTCAGCGCTCACACACCTCAACAGGCTCGGTCTCCATGGTAACAGAGCTGCCGCCCCAGGACAGAGGGAGCTTTGTTTTTATCTGCCTCCATTTTTCACTTCCTGATTCAGACAGAGTCTCCAAGTTTCTCTTTTTGAGCTGCTTTGAATGTCATTTACATCACAGGGAATGTGCCTCAGTTTTCTCCAGAGCTGGATCTTCAGAACACACAGTGGAACTTTCTGGTGGTCCTCAGTGGGCTTTTCATGTATTCAGTTTGTTACAGTTACGTCTGCAGATTGTATTATACAGTTAACAGCATAAAACAATTAATCATGACTACTTTGTTCACACTGTGGATGCATCTCTTTACATATGAAATTAAAGTTCTTAGGGTAATTTCTTAGGCAATTGTAAAAGTAGCGTTTTTAGTACTGCTGCCACTACTGCTACTAATATTTAAAAAAATAGTAGTAGTAATACTGGTAGTAGTTGTAAAATTAGGAATAACAACAATAAAAATAAAAATATAATATGAATAATAATAATTATAAGAAGAATAATAACAAAACATCCGTGAAAAAATAAAAGTTGTTATAAAAAGAATAGTAGTAGATAATAGTAATTTATAAGATTATAATAGGAATAATGGTTCTTTCACTCTCACTTTCTTTCTCTCTCCTCTCTCTCTCTCTCTCTCTCTCTTTCTCTCTCTGTCTCTGTCTCTGTCTCTCTCTCTCTGATCAGGTGGTGAAGATCCTGGAGAAGCATGACCCTTTACGCAGCAGTCTGGGGATTGGAGGTCATGGCCTGGGCCTCGGAGGTCATGGCAGCCTGCGTCTGGGTGCGATTCCCAGCGACGAGGCGAGCGCGGTGCAGAATTACGTGGAGCACATGCTGTTTCTGCTGATGGAGGAGGAGAGCGGCCAGAGTGGAGCGATGGGTCCCATCCTGGAGTTCGTGGTCATGGAGAACGTGATGGAGAGGCTGTTCGTCTGGAGCCTCAGGCGAGAGTTCACTGACGACATGAAGCTCGATCAGCTGAAGATGTACGAGATGCTGATTGGTCAGGCCAGACAGCCGCTGCTGCACCACAAACCCATCCTGCGGCCACTGATGATGCTGCTGTCGTCCTGCTCTGGCACAGCGGTACGGCTTCGCTATCATTATAGCTGCTAAAGCTGCAACGATTCACAAAGTTCATCATTTTATTAGCTGTCCTGTCGTTGGAGCCCTAGTTTATCAGATGAAATATTCCTTATAGTGATGTGATTATTAGATGATAGGGCTGACCCAAATAGCAAGTTAGAGGCTTTGAATAATTACTTAAATTTCTAAGCAAGATATTTTTCTCGTATTCGCCTGTAAATAAAATATTTGTTTCAGAATTAACCATCATTTTAGCTATTAACTGTTATTGCAGTTCAAAACACATCTGAGGCAGAGACAAAGCTGTTCATATGTAAATAAATGAAAAAAATATTAGGGCTCTGGAGTGGCAAAACCTTGTAGGCGTTGGCCTTATCTCTTTGTCATGAGATTGAGTTCAACCCTCAGTTGTGCTGCAGTTATCTGAGAGTGGGAGTCCAGAGAGCACAATTGGCCTCACTCTCTCTAGACAGGCATGATGACCCTCCCTCTCCCCCATCACTCAGCGTGTTGCTGAGTTAGCATATCTAACAGAATTGGTTACCATTTTCCTTCAAATGCTGTCTAATGATTAGAGCCATTAGTGACCGTTTGAAAAGATGCAGTGAAGTTTCACATGACTCTGATCACGTGGTGGGAATTAGTAATAATGACATTGGGTTAAAAATCTGGGGGGAAACGCAGACAAACATCTTTCACTCAGCTACATTGCGGGATCACAGTTGTGTTATTTATTTTATCACACGGCTTATGTCAGTGTTTTAAAAAAATAATTTCAATTTGATATTTTGTGCATATTGTGCAGCCCAGTGCAGCATGTACAGCAGGCACTGTGGAGGCCGAGCTGGTGCTACTCCTGAACCAGCTGTGCTGCGTCCTGGCCAAAGATCCCTCAGTCCTGGAGCTGTTCTTCCACACAAGCGAGGATCAAGGGGCCGCTAACTTCCTCATCTTCTCTCTACTGATCCCCTTCATCCACAGAGAGGGTCCTGTGGGGCAGCAGGCCAGAGACGCCCTACTTCTCATCATGGCCCTGTCTGCTGAAAACCATGTGGTGGCCAAACACATTGCAGAGAACACCTTCTTCTGTCCGGTAGGGTCTTCCTGCCTTTGCCTTGTTTTGTGATTGCAACACATAACTGCATTACAGAGGATACAGAGGATATTGAACTGCTGTGTCAGCTTCTAACAGCATTTGAAAATCTTGAGTAACTGATTGCTGCGCTGCATCAAATGATAATGCTGAAGTAAACATGTTGGCTGAGTTTTGAATTTCACATTTAATGCTTAACACTGCAAAACAAAGAGAACCTGCTGCACAGGCTCACATGGGCAAAAACAAACTGTTTTCATATGAACCCTAAACAAACTGGAGTAGTTTGTGGTAGGGCTGCACAATATATTGCAAATTTACCATCATTGCGATATCAACATGCACAATATCTTTATCGCCAAAAAATTGACTGAACTGCAAAAAATTGTGGTTTTCCTAAACTCTTCACCCAGAGCCACAGAGAAGAGGGCAAAAAAAATCAAACAATGTTAATTATACAATCCACTATCACACCTCCTGCACATTTCCTTTATTTTTATTTTCTGTTTTGAATTCTTTGTTTTTATGATGCCATTAAAACGAATGCATTTACGCACCATTACCTATGCAGCCTGCAGGAGCTTGTTCCGTTCATTCTAAAGCTGTATTGGATGTTTTGGTCCAGATCACTTTTGCACTACAGGGCAGCCAATCAGAGCAGAGCTCATTCACACATATCAATCTAAAAGGCACAGTAACAGAAACAGCCCGTTTAATTCTAAGGGATAAGCGAGGTTTGTGATTTAACATTGCATTATGGATGTTGTTGGGGAATAAATATGTGCATGCAAGCATGATATGTGGAGCTCAGGGGAAAGATAGAATACAAACCATTGTAAGATATGAGCATTTTAAACAAATTCAAACTACCCACTGAAGATTCTGAAAAATATCCCCTCCATTGCCTTGACAGGCATCAACCTAACTGTTAATTAGAAACTGTTTGCATTAGAGATACCTTTCAAGCATTTGAGCATCATAAAAATGTCTGCAATTCTAAGTTCATTTAAGTGCTTACTGATCATCAGATCTAATGGAGGGAGAAGAGGCTTCATTCAGGCTTGAACTTGAATGCAAAGGTGTGTGCTGAAACTGTGCTGGTGCAGGTGTTGTGCTGTGAGGTGTGTTGTGGCATGCTAAGGAGTGTTATTTAATGGTGTTAGGAATTAGTACATTAGGAGGGACTTGAGCCTCATTGACACTGATGATGATCCTGGTTTCAGTCTTAATAGTGTATACACACACACACACACACCCTTATTTGACATGTTCTGAGTTGTTTTACCCCTAAGGGAGAAACAGATCAAGAACACTCCTCTGTGAGAATCTGTAAGAACTAATATTTGAACTTGTGTGTAGCTCTTCTATAGTGAGTCCTGGAACAGTTTACCCACTGAAACAAACCCACTAGGTAGACTGCTGCTCATAATTTTCCTTTGCAAAACTGGTCCCACCCTCAATATGCTTTGCTGGTTCCGGTTCTAATTATATTTGTAATTATGTTGGTGCTTAATCTGACGTGGTAGTTCAGCTTCTGAAGACCCGAAGAGCCTATTAAGCTTCATATCTAAGCCAATAGAACAGGGAAAAGAAGTCTGACAGGGTCATTTTCCAAACTGAATACTGATGAAAGAGCAGTACTTACAGGGTTTAAAGAGATTTAACAAGAGATCTGACTTTTTTTTTTGTTCCCAGAAATCATTACATGTGGCCTCAGCTAAATTAATCTGTGTTGTTTTGCAGAAGAATAGTTCATCATGATTATTGTTAATAGATTTAGAGGATCATTGAACACTGCTGTATTTTGTCATATAGCATTTTAGTTCGGTTGCGTTTAATTTATTTATGCATGTGGGTCAAGTCAGACAGGCTGTAATCCTGAGAAACATTTGATACAGAAAACAAGAAAGACAAACAAATTAGTGTTACAAAGACAAACAGAGCAAATACTAAGGATAAAAAAACAGAGAACAAACCAGAGGGCAAGATCCAAACTTGCGCGATTACGAGCAAGATAACAAAAAAACAAGTAAAATGGCACAATCTGTAACACAGACAAATACAGCGTGTATATACACACAGACTGAGTGTGTATATGGAGAAACAGAGCAGGGAATGAAACGGGAACAAGACACAGGTGAACAGGATAACAAGGGGGCGGGGCTAAAACAACACATGGAACAAACACAAAAACAAAGGCACATGGAGTTTGTAAAACAGTCAGAAGGAAGATGGAACATAACAAAAAGCCAAGAAACTGGAAAAAACAAGGAGCGCAATACAATAACTAATAGTGTGTGTTTCCTCCTGTAGGTGTTAGCCACCGGTCTGAGTGGTTTGTACTCTTCTCTGCCCACTAAACTGGAGGTACCCAGTGAAGACTGGCACAGTTTGAGCAGAGAGGACTGGCAGCAGGTGCCCACTCTCGTACAGTTCCTCAACTCCCTCGAATTCTGTAACGCAGTCATGCAGGTCAGTACTAAACATACTATCACACGGCCTTCAGCTGGCTGCTGGTGGGCATTTTGAGTCGAGAGCGGACATGCAGAGAGTTCTGTTGGATAGTGTGGTCACGTAAAGCACAATTTTAAAGAACAGGGAGTATAAACAAAGTCCTTATTGGAGAGTTGATGCTGTCATGTGCCTGTCTCTTTGAATGGAGAGAAAGACATACATCTCACCCATTTCACATAAAGCTTTCACTTTTAATATCACTGGTAAATTCTGAAATAAGACGCTTTTTCAGCTTGTTCTAGCTAATGTGGATATCGGGGGCGGTGCTTGACCCCATTTACATCTTCATGTGATTGGTATCCAGATTGTATTCTGATAAGATTGTAGCTACATGTATGAAAATCCATTCCCTATGTGATAAGTATCAGCTAATGTAGAACAACCAATCTGTGCTCCTCCTTATTTTTCTTCACTGTTCAAAGTAAAACACAAAATTTGCACTACATAGTGTTTACAAGGCTGTTTAGAAAACAGCCCCCCCCAGCCAGAGGCCAACACAACTGAAGCAGCTGTGCTATTGGTTGAAAATGCAAAAGTGTGTTAAAGGTGAAATTTGCCCTTGAAGTCTGTGACATGAACCTGGTCATCATGGTGAATCCTATTGAAATGGATGATGTTTGCTCATAAATCCTTTACTGGGCCTTTAAAGATAAAGCTGATGTGTATATTTTTCTGCAGGTGGCTCATCCGTCCATCAGAGATCAGCTGGTTGGTTACATTTGCAACGGTTTTCTAGTGCCTGTTCTTGCACCAGCACTACATAAAGTGAGTGTTGATGTATAAAGCTCAGCTTCATGTGTAGCTAGTTGGTGTGATCATAAAATGATGAAAGCTCAGCAAAAAAATATTTTAGTTCACTTGTTTTGAACTGTATTTTGTACCATTGTGTACCATTAAAACTAATCTAAAATAAAAAAAAACATTAAATTTTTGTATCACAGATCAGCTGGTTGTTTCCATTTTTAACAGTTTTCTTGTACTAGTCTTATTTGCACAATCTTACACAATTGTATGACTTGAGCACTGCATAAAATGAGTATTTATGCATAAAGTTTAAGATTGAATAGAGACATTCCTCTAAATTCCTGGGGCTTTACTAAATAGTTGTATTGCATTCATGTGTTGTTTATTCCGTTAGTGTTTATTTGGTATAGTGTGTCAGAGTGTCTGCAGTTGTGGTCACTGGGTTGGTTGTAGGCAGAGCTTCAGTTATACTTGTTGTTTTTTAGCTCACTGTAGAGGAAGTGATGACCACAACGGCATATCTGGACCTCTTCTTGCGGAGTGTGACCGAACCGGCTCTGCTGCACACCTTCCTCAGCTTCATCCTCCTCCATCGCCACGACAACGTGCACATCCTGGATACACTGGTCAGCCGAATCAACACACCTTTTCAGGTACTGAGCTGTGTTATTATTGTATATATTTATAGAAATGTGTGTAAGTATGTTTTCAGAGTTTCATATAATGTATAATTTCAGGATTACAGAATCAACATATTTGTATAATGATTTATGTTCAATATGGTATGATTACAAGAACGTAAAAATGTGAAACATTCTCTCTGAGGCAGCATTCATAAGACTACATGACCCCTATATTTTATTGTAGTTGACATACATTTACATTAATATTTATAAAGAATTATTCCAACCAGCATCACTTTGAAAGGCTGCTTTCATTCATTTCTCTACATAAAGTGATAAGATCATTACACAGAAATGTTAATACTTAATACAGAATATTACACAGATCAGTTCAATATTATTGTATGAATATTAAGTGTGTCAGAGCCAACACTGTGGATCTGCATTTTTAATCAAAAACAAAAAAACAGTAATCTACAGTAATGCTGATTTGAATTAGCGCCACAACAGGATTCCAACAGCTTGTTAGCGTTAAGATAAAGGCATTATTAGCATTATTAGCTAGTAGAGATTAAGAGATTAAATTAAATTATGATAATCAGTCTTTTTTTTTTATCTTCGTATTAATTAAATCTGTATCAGCTCTGATGATAAAATGAAGAAATGTGTTTATTTTATAGTATTAGTTCATGTCCACTCATTTCAGACTCTAAAGTAAAAATGATTTAGTCCATAAAAAGTTTACATTCTAAAATATCTCCTTTTCTGCATAAAACGCTGATGTGGTCTGGAGCCAAAGTATAGAATCTGCTCTTTCAACACAGTGTCGTCACTTGTTTCATTGAAACTACGAGTCAGAAATGATTCTGATAAAACTACAGCATGATTTGACTATGAGTGGGTATAACTTATGTGGGTTAATGCGTAGCGAGAGGATATTCAAAATGCCCTGTGATCTCTTTGTGAACTTGCTCTTTAAATATCAAAGAGACCTGGTGTTAGAGGATGTCTCATTATTATCCTAATAGGCCTGTCCACCGATATGAGTGCATTTAAGGGCTAAAATGTGCAGATTTGATTCATTCTGTCATCAGAAAGCCTCGAGCGAAAGAAGATTAAGTACAGTAATAGGTTTTGTTATATCCACTCAAGTGTGACTGCTGAAGAAACTTCAAAGAACAGGATCAGAATTCACTTATGAGGAGCCAACATACATGCTAAGTATATCATTGCTGTCGTACCTCCAACAATGAATTTAGCATGAGAAGGACTAAACATTCCTGACTTTAAATGTAAGGCAATGCAGCATAATGTTTTTCTAAGTCATTTTGGGGTGTTTCTATTGGTCTGTTCATTGTGAAATTGGTGTAAAGGGCAGCTGGAACTTTAAAATGATGTACAATAAACATGCAAAGCTACAAAAATAGTGTTATTCATAATATATACAACAAAATCAGACAATGTTATTTAGGACAGGAATCCCCAAAGCAGACAGAATGCCTTTGTTATTGAGTCGCAGTAGTGAAACATTACTGTATCGTTCAGTGTGTTCCTGCCTCAATACAGAATATTACACAGATCAGTTCAATATTATATGCTAAGTGTTTCAGAGCCAAGACTGTGGTTCTGTATTTTTAGTCAAAAACAAAACGCACATCCACAAGAATGCTGATTTGAATTAGCGCCACAATGGGATTCTAACAGCTTGTTAGTGCGAAGCTAAAGGCATTATTAGCATTATTAGCTAGTTGAGATTAGGATTTTATCATTATTAAATGAAATTATGATAATCAGTCTTTTTTTTTATCTTTGTATTAATTAAATCTGTATCAGCTATGATGATAAAATGATGAAATGTGTTTATTTTAGAGGATTAGTTCACATCCACTCGTTTCAGACTCGATTTAGTCCATAAAAAGCTAACATTCCATTTTTTATGGTTTTTCTAGCAAGCCTAACAATGGTTCTCTGTGTTTATAGTGTATGTCACTCGTGGTGATTCATTTTTGAAATGGATGTTGTATTTTATTGGATAGTTAAAATGTATACATTTGCACATACATTATAATGGCAGTAAACTGTAATGACAACTTCTCATGTGTTCCAGTTAGGAACCGTCTCACTGGCTCTGTTCCGCACACTGATTGGCCTTTACTGTGAAGATGTCATGCTTCAGCTCATCCTCAAGTGAGTATCATCTCTCAGAAAGATCCAGAATAAAAAGACCCTATAATACTGTAGTCATAATACTGTCCTAATTAGTCATTCACTGTAGATCTTTAAGGGAGCACCACCTTTGCCTAGAGCCAGCCCTCGCCCTCAGCTGTGGAATTTACCTCCCACTTAATAAGCACTAATACTGCTGAGCTTATGCCATGCTGTATTATTTATTATCTGCTGTTTCCTTGTTTGAGTACTGATGCACACTAAAGAGATGGATTTGGTTCATTGCTTATGATGGTGAAGAGAGGCCAAAAATCAAAATGTAGTTTATCAGCCAAGACATGGAGTCCAATTTTTGTTTCATTGGTTTGTATAGCTCACAGTAAGTCATGCTGTTGCACTATTGTTATTGTCCATTAAAAAAAAATCTATTTTAGTATTATCTTTAATTATTTCTTGTTGCACTGAGCATGCTAATAGAATTTCTATCAGGATAAATGAAAAAAATCTTAAGACTGCACCACATTGATGAAGAGCTGGATGTAGTTTGAGTGGGCTGAGAGAAGTTTCTGGAATGTATTTACAGAAAATATTTGAGCTCCAGACACGTTTTGGCTGACCAGTGGCTGACATTTCATTTTTCGCTGTTCTGTTTTCATCTCGTAACACCTGAAGCACCCATGGCTCAGTTTTATTGAGGTGTGTTCTGTTTGGCAGGTATCTGATCCCCTGTAATCATATGATGCTGAGTCAGCGAAGGATTCTAAAGGAGAGAGACTTCTACTCCGTATCAGCCACTAAGATCCTCGCCCTCACCCCATCCTGCTGTTCTCCAGAGATCGTCCCTCCACCTCTCAGACGCCTGGACTCCATCCTGTGGTCAAAGGGTACCAATGGACCCCAATCAGGAACAACAGGTAATGTGAATTATTGGTCTTATTACTGAATCAAATATTAATCGTTTATTAATATCATATACAGTGTATCATAAACTAGACTCGAAAAAGTATTTTTAGGCAAATAATTGTAATCTAATTTAATTTAGGTTTTAGGATAAACAGTTAACTGAGACTTTATTTTTAGCGTTTCTCCAAGTCATATGCTGGGGATTAGTAATACTCAACAAAATACATTAGGATCAAATGTTATGGAAGGTCCTGCTGACTTTGTTCTCTAATTGGACAGTGTGTTTCCTGCACATTGAAGCGACAGGACTGTTTCAGCAGCTTTTCTTCTGAATGACCCCAGTGTTTCCCACACACAAAGCTTAGTCACCTAACCAACAGCTTAAAGCATGTGCGCGCACACACACACACACACACACACACGCACACAGTTTCAGACTTTGACCACTCATCGCCCTCCATTAAGAGCAGTAGAAAGTAGCAGTAATGATAAGTAATGATAGTATTGCTTCAGTATCACTGCTTTGCAGTCAAAGTCTGAATTCAAACACCAAGTTACATCCATAAAATGAATTAAATAAATGTATTTGTAATTGATCAAATATGTTTCATGCATCTCATTAATCCCTTAAACTGTGGGCTTGTGACTAGTTCATCTTAATATGAAATATCTACCTTGAATTATTCAGTATCTACTATGAAATATTTAGTATTCAGTTTGTTCTATGAATATTATTATTATTATTATTATTATTAATTAATTAATATTATTTGTTGATTTTGCAGAAACCGAGCTGGCGTTCTCAGAGGATGATGACTCGGAGCACTCTTGTGTGATTGGCTCAGAGATTTACCTGGACGTTAGCTACCTGCACTACCTGTATGACGCCCAAAGCAGCATCAGCAGCTGCATGCGGGCGTGTCTAGTTTGGTCCGCACCTTATGACGGTGAAGACCCGCCCCCAGAGGAATACCACCCGAGTACACTGGAGGAAGGGGTTCGTTCCGCTACTGCCCCCCAGAGGGCATCAAAAAATCTGCAGGGTCACGCTCAAGTTAACCCAAAGGCCCTTAATGATCTCACGGTTTCCCTTGGGTTGGAACTGGAGTGGGACGATAGCTATGATGCTGTTCCTCCACAAGCGCAGCCAGAGGAAGAGCAAGAAACTCCTGTGGCGATCCCTGATGACCCCCCTAAACACATTCAGGAACTGAGGAAGACAGCAATCATGATTGTTAAGGGATCCTACATTGAGGAGTCGGAATTCCAAAACGATGTTATGGTCTACGACCTGGTGGCCCAAAAGGATGCTCAGGACTCTGCTAAAAGTAAACCCAACCATGTTAGAATCCAACCAGATGTAGAAAAGCAAGGTAAACTGATACTTAGTTCCGAGCCTGGTTCTCCGAGCGATAAACCAAAAATCTATAATGGTTTAAGCATCCCTCAGAAGTCCACAGACATGGAAAACCATTCTAAAGACAGTTATGGAGCCCTCATGCTGGAGCCGAAGTCTCCAGAGGGAGATGACTTGGTCACTCAATATGAGCAACTGATTCAGACTCTGGTAGCAGAAGCTAAAAGCCCAATAAAATCACACAGTGAGTTGAGGAGTCCAGTAGGACCGATGGAGGAAGAGGAGGATGAAGTAGACTTCAGCTTGTTCTCTGCAGAAACACCAGAAGCTGAGAAAGTTCCCTCACCGTTTGGGAGCAAACCTCGCAGTAGCAGCAGGAACCATGCTATACCCTTTACTGGTGAGATTCCCCTTGTGCCTCATTTGACATCATAAAATAATCTGTATTTATTTATTTAAATGATTTATACAGATAAGCTTAACCCACTGAGAGCAAAGTGCTATTTACTTTAAAATCCTGTAAGACATATAATAAAATGCTAAAATACATCATTGGAAATAAAAGCACATTAAGAGGGAGTGGTACCATCACTGGTACCACCCCCCCAAGTTGCTCCAGGGAGACTGTCCCCTGTAGTTGTGAAATGATGGTCGCTTTGGATAAAAGCATCTGCTAAATGCCATAAATGTAAGCTAGTTGAAACCATAACAGTACGGTATGCATGGTGTAAATAAAGCAAGTGAAAAGGAAGGAAAAAAAGAAATATAATCAGTCAGGTCATTTAAAGGCCAGTTTAACTGATCAAAAATCTTGTCAGTCAGTTTGTTATTCCACACTAACTGGGCACTGCATGAGAACACTTTCTTATTAGATTTTGTCGATTAGAATGGTTCATTCAAAACTAGCCAATCATCATTTGCGTCCGGTTCACCATATTGGCTAATGCAGCAGAGCAGACTGAGCTTTAATTACACCAATAAGACTCCTTGGGAAAGACTACAAACTCCTATATTCACCTACATCTGCAACAGGATTCGTTTGTGAGCAGCTTTGGAAAAGAGGGTCTGATAAATGCACAAATGTTAAATGATGTCTGTTTCATCAGTTTTGACTGTAAAGATATGCAGTGTAGAGTGCTGGAAGTTTACATGTAACTTTATGTGAAAAAAACAAATTATTGTTCTTACTTGGTCATTAATGATGGCTCAACTTTGCTGTTTAGTTTACAGTGATGGGTCGATTCAGCAATTATACAATATAGTGCACTGTGATTGACAGTATCTAATGATTTTTCATACTGAAAGAACCACCATACCCTCAAATTGGACAATATGGACAGAGTTCTTTAGAGGCAAAGCTTATCAGAGCACTGTTTGCCTTTGATAAGCTATGTAAAGGTCACTCTTGGATAACTCTTGGAATTTTTAGTCTAGTGTATCCAGCAGCAGTAACAAGGCTGTTTTCTCTTTGTGTGTTGTGTTAGGTCCGTTTGTGAGTGTGTTACTGTCTCGGCTGGAGAACATGCTGGATAACTCTCTGCATGTGAACCTGTTGCTAACTGGTATTGTAGCCCAGCTGGCTACATATCCTCAGCCCCTTCTGCGCTCATTCCTGCTCAACACAAACATGGTCTTCCAGCCCAGCGTTCGCTCGCTGTACCAGGTAATGCAGCTCCAACCACACAGCAGGTCTGTTAGCAACGTAATACAGGCATCATACACGTCAAATGTCCATCCACAACAAGCTGGACACCAATCACCCATATTACATCCGATTTAGTCAGTCAGTGGTTCAAGTATGCTTGAAAAGGTTTCAATTTCATTTTCAGCATCTCTTAGACTGTTTTTATTACTTGGCAGTCTTCTTTTGTGCCTCGTTTAGAAAGCAGCGCAGGCCGACACAATAATTATAGCCTTAGCGTAGGGCTGCACAATTAATCGAATTTTAATCACGATCACGATTTTGGCTGACACGATTAAACTAAGATGATTGTCGGCAATTTGAATAGCAGCTCTGCTGCACATCAGATCAAGCGCTTTCTCAACCAATACGTCAGCCAACCACCAGGGGGCGAACGAGAGATTAGGGCTTCAGTATGCTGCCTTAAAAAGGAGCGCGTGTGAGTGAGTGTGTACGCTTGAGTGTCTGTGTATGTGTGTGCGCCTGTGTGCGTGCATGGTGTGCCTGTGTGTGCCTGTGTGTGCGCTTGTGTGAGTGTGTGTGCGTCTGTGGACCTGTGTGTAGTGTTGCTTTCGTCAATGAAAATTATGACTAAATATCGTCAGCAACGCACATTTATCACGTGACTAAAACGAGACTATAGCGAAACGAAATATATCCTGTAATATTGTTGACGAATAAGAACGAGACTAAATGTGGTTTACAAAATTATAGGTTATATAATACAAGGTTTTATACAAGGTTATAAAATGTCCCTACATTTTCGTTGACTAAAACGAGACTGTATTTCCTGTAAGATAGGGAGGGGAGACAAAAGTATTTGCGTTTTGCGTGCGTGTGAGAGTGTGTGTATGTGCCTGTGTGCGCGCGCATGCGTGCGTGAGAGAGTGTATCTTTGGTAAATTTTATTATTTTTATTTTTATTCAAGGTTTCATTTTGAATTGAAAGCCTTGTTCACTTAGTTTGTTTAAAATAGAAAGTGACATAAAAATGTGTTTTACCATAATAATGAATAATTGTGATTAATAATCATGATTTCAATATTGATCAAAAATAATCGTGATTATCATTTTGCCCATAATCGTGCAGCCCTTCCTTAGCGTGTTACTGGAGGCAGATGTATGTAAATCCCTTGGTTCAGTAACCTCAACAAAACAATGAATTGAAATCAGACTGTTTTTGTATTTTAGTTTCCAGAGAAAGTGAACAACTTTAATAATGTACTCTTCATCTACTCCTTAACTTATCCCACCTATCTTCCACTGAAACAAGATAACCAATGTTAATGTGTTGGAGGCAGAAAAATGAGCAAGCGTGAGGATCTGAGTGGCTGTGACACGAGCTGAATTGTTATAGCTAGACTAGACTCAATATTATGCAGGTGGTTTACTTTTTTGGCCTTCAGGTCGAAGAATAGTAATAATATGGTATTATGGCCCAAATATTGTGAATATTGTGGCTCTGTTGTAATCCCGCCCCATTATGATCTTTATTGTGTGCCCATAAGAACAAGAATGAGCTCCTTATAAAGTAAAAACACGTTTAGGTTCCCGGTTTGTGTCCATTCCAACCTCATAAAATGAAATATCGTGATCATGAAATATTGTCTCAGCGTATGTATGCAATATTCAATTTGGGTTATTTCACACATCCCTACTGTGATGCTCTGCAACGACTGACACAGAGTGTGCTGTCACTGGAAGCTCTTAGAAATTCCTCAGAGGCTCAGAGAAAACAAGCTGAAACTTCCCATAACAGCCGGAAACAAGGCTTATCCGTCTCCGCTGGAAGCAGAGCTGGTTTACCAGCGTTCCTGTTGGGGTGTGCCGGTTACATACATAATTTATGGCACAGTGCGGTTTGTAAACAAGTAAATCAAATGAAGCATCGGCAGAGCCACATCTGACAGCAGGCCAGAGAGGAGATGAAAGTGGATCAAACTGAATGGTGTATCTGATGCTGCGCAAGCCTGGTTTATAGCTCACGCCCACTTCTGCTTTGAAAATGCGTCACAAAGAAACTTCTGATGGAGATGATGAAGGACGTGTAAACCTCGTTTATGTCTATCAGATGATGAACAGCATTTCAGACACCGAATGAAAACGGACAGTGTTTGAACGTCATCAACAACACGGATGGAAGGATGGTAATCCCTCTATTTCACACATTTCCTTTCATTCTTTCGTTTTTTGTAGGTGCTTGCCTCTCTGAAGAACCAGATAGAGCAGCTTGCCGCGACAAGGAAGGATTTCCCTGAGCTCCTCACAGCAGCACAGCAGTGCCTACTGGCCAGAGAGAGTTCACTCAGAGGTCGAGGTCTGTTTTCAACACAGTACATCCCTATGCATGAATATAGTGTGTAAAAATCCTATTTAAAGCCGCAGAGTGGTGTTCATTTGCTTAGAAAAAAACTAAACAAATTTAATAATAAATACCAGTGAAGACTTTAGGGGAATGGTTTTGGCTCAGTACTTTCCATTCAAGTTCACTTTAAATGTGTTTCTGTAACAAAAGGTGTGGTCACAAAGCATCTTTGCAGGTCAGAGCCTCTAGAGCAGCAGCCCCTTAACCTTGTTTGCACCACGAACCGGTTTCATGTAAACCAATATTTTCACAGACTGGTACAGATACAACTAAAAACAAAGTGCATTTATTTTAACACATTTTTACAAGTTTGTGGGCTAAATTTTTATTCTATCTTCTTGTGCGGCCCGGTACCAAATGACTATACAAAGCAAGAGCAATAGATAATAGAAATGGATTCATGGATATACAGTAGTGAGTAAAGAAGCTCATTATTACAAGAATTCAGACTAAACAGTAAAACGCAGTGACTCCTGAAAGAATCTGTCAGAGAGAGAACGGCAATTAAATTCGTGGTTGCCATGTTTGTGTGAATATGAACGCAATCGAGTGTGAAGCTGGTGCACAAAGTCTAGGAATGAATGATATGTTTTAACTGAACGCACATTCATTATCCAATACTGCGCTCTTATTCATTTTCAGCGGGTAGAAGCGGAAAAACATGCAAAAAATTATGGTCTACTAAGCCACAGTCTGTCTTTTAGCATCACTTCAGAGAGCCAATAACAACTTTTGATTTGTAGTCCGTTTTGGCAACAAGTATAGCGACAACATGTTAGACTCATTATTCTACACGCATTTAGTTGAGAATAAAAAAGCCAAGATTTATTTGTTGCATCTCCATCTTTACAGAAGTCATTTAGACTAATTTGTCTTCTAAAACCGTTCAGATGATAATTTGTTTTTAAAGGGCCCATAACATGGAAAAGGATTAAAATACGAATTTAATGTAGCAAGTAAACATTATAAGTTTTCACTTCCTAGGGAAAGTACACTTCAAAAAATACCATTTTGAGTTTTTTTTTTTTCTCAAAAGGGTCATATTGTTTTTGTGATAACACGAGAACAAACTTATTTACGTGTATACACATATTGAGCCTAGAGTTGTTTAGCTTAATGTTAGAAAGTTATAAAAAATGTTTCTTAAAGGCACAGTATACCTTAAAGTCTTAAAGTGGTCAGGAAAAGGTAATTGAAAAAAGAATGATTTTTTTATAAATAAAAATTTGGGAGATGAATAACCAAATGCAAGAGAAATGTAGAGAATGGGCCTTTAATGTATTGCCGTCCATCGGGATGTGTGTTTTCTGAGTGCCAAGGTGGAATTTCCACAGAAATTCAACTCCTTACAGAATTTTAACCATGTCAGACTGTCAGTCAGTCAAAAATTATTTTAAGAGTATTTGGCCCCACAAGCATTTGTTTGGTATGACTGGTGATTAACCTCTGGCTAATCTCTGTCCTGATGCAGATTTGCTTCCAGGCTCAAACAGCCCACACAGTTTTACACCAGGAAGAACCCTGAGGAACACGCCCATCCAGCCCAAGACTGTGGTCCCTCCAAACCGGACAGAGGTGTACGCCACGGTCATTTTCACAGAGTTCCTCAAAGAGCTGGCGGCAATTGCACAGGAACACTCCATTCTCCCCCATCTCCCCATGGAGGAGTAGAGCCACTGGGCATTTCACTGCTTTTATTTATAGTTACAATTTTTCTGTTCTTATTTTAAGCTCTAGGCACTACACAGTAAAGAAGATACCTCTTAAAGGAAGAGTTTGGTGAAAAAAATGTGCAAGGTCCCACTGAACCCAGATATAGATAACCTGAGTCGATATTTAGCTTATTTAGTTTAGACCTGGAACAACAAGGTTAGCATTATTAACACTAGACGTCAATAGTCACCCAAATGTTTTCTGTAAATCCGTCCACGAAACCTCTCTCAACCCACTCAGACCATATCCAGCTCTTCATTAATGTGGAACTAATGTGGATGTGGTTTATGACACTCTAATGATTTACTGAGAGCTATAATGATGAGTGTGTATTTATGTAAAAGTACAGAAAGGATTTAGGTGACTACTGACTTCTTGCTTGCAACCTTAGACTGTGTAACCAGTGCTAAACGGGGCAAAATATGGACCTCAAACATTGCTGACAGACCATATCTGGGGTCGGTGGCATATTGTGTACACTTGATTCCTCACCACCCTTTTCCTTGAAAGCCATGGATGCTCTTTGTGAACATTACTTTTTATTTTTTAATGTGGAAAACCTCAGTTTTCAGCGTTGGGAACTACAATCACTCAACGATCCATTACCAGCCTTTATGGGAATGTTGCATTCGGGATCTCATTACAGTGAAGGGGACACTGGCTGCAAACACAAAACCTGTCAACAATGCTGAAACTCCAGCTCCAGGCAAATACCAAAGACTGAAAGATGAGAAGGTCCAGCCTTGCGGCAGCATTGGATCATCCATAATGTCCATCCAGCCACTTCAAGCGTCCTGTTGGAGTCTGCACAGTTCATGCCTATTCTTCTCATTGGTGTAACTGCCTTTGTATTCAAAAGTAGTGCCTTCTTCTGCTTGTCTGCTCGGCTCCATTCGATTCCGTAGACATTTACTGGTTTAATTGACCATTTCTGGAGGTCCATCATGCGGAGAAAGCAGTCTAATGTGGCAAACTGTGTCCAGAAGACAGCGTTTCATTTGCTAGAAATGCTAGCATCAACAATGCTAGCATTTCCTTCATGATAATGGTGGATCGAATCTAGCCGTGTTTCTGTAAGGTTTGGATTTGGCTAACTAGGGGTGACAATCATGAAAATGACAACTTTATAATAGTGATGAGAGGCACTTACTTCGAAGATATACCATCAAATATCTCCACTTTGCACTTCTCAATGCAGGTCAAGGTTACATTACGCAATACAGCAAACCCATACACTCATTCAAGCATTCAGTCGCAGTACCTTACGTGTGTGTGTGAGAGTTTTAAGATAGATTTGAACTTTGCATAGTGTAACATAATGTGGTAATCATTAGTTTTTTGTCAGTGGGGGAGGGTATTTAAACGGTTTTGTAGAGAGATTACATTGCCATATTTTTTCACAAAAGTACTTAAGAGAGCTCTTGTATATTTCTTCGGTCTTCTTTTTAGCTACGACTGTTAGGGCTGAGCTGTTAGCGGTGTATTTACGCACAAGGTGCAGGAAGGAGCCCGCGGCATATTCAGGCTGTGGAGAGTCTGCTAAAGCTCATGATCGTTTGCATGAAAATTGTGTTTTTGGTGTAGGTTACGGTGTGAAACACATGTCTGTATGCATTTTTTGGACCTGTTAGTAGAAGAGTAGTGTTCGTAGCTACTGTTGCAAGAGCTGGCCACAATCCAGTCACAAAGTTTAGCGTTAATAACACATTTTAAACGATATTTAGTTCAAAAGCTATTTATTTTGTGATCTTGCACTGTGAGGATAGACTGGGTGTAGTATTTTGTTCATATTAGCATTAGGGATGCACAGAATTACACAAAAAAGTAATTTTACAGGAAAGGGAAAAACGTTTTTAATTTTTAACAGAAGTTAATGTAACCAGATATTGTTCTGTCATTTTGAACCATTTCTAAATCATTGGTGGGCAAATAATTATTTCCAACCAGTCCGGATCAGATTGCATTTTAAACTGGAAGCGTAATAAGGTGTATGCTACAGTTCCTCATTATGCTGAATGAGATTTTTACCAGCTTGTCCAACCTCACAACAGTAGCTATGGAACATGCTTGCGTACAGAGCCTGGGGCTTTTTATCATAGCAGTTGTGACCTATTGGATGTGATGGGTTGAATTTAACATGCTCAGTTTCATATTGATATTCAGAGGTACAGCATAAGTGCTCTTAGCAGTCACTGAGGGTGCCTTGACATTAGTGGACACACTTCAACACATTTTTATACAGTTTACTATGAAGACGTTCTCAGATCTTAAATTCAGGCATGCCATGGGTCAAATATTGTACAGCCTTGTACAGCCTCTTGACTCATCATAATAAAATACTTAAAATGCGAATTCTGAATGGAATCCATTAGAGGGCAGTTAGTATCATACTATCACATACTTTCTGATCTGTCCTCATTCTGACCAAATACTGACTAGTCTTCACAATTTAAATCCAAAGATATTTATATTTTTAAGATATATTTGCACAGAGGTACAGTGGATGAAATCACTAACAGATACTTTGGTACAATACTTTCTGTAAATCGTCGTACTCTTCAGGGAGCTAAACTGAGTGAATGGACAATCTGAGATGTGTTTGTTTCATCTGTAAAAATCACCCTTGTTAAGGTCATTTGAGTGAATGTATGTTCTCTTGAGCCCCGCTGCGAGTTCAGGTGATGCAGAGTTTGATGGACACCATTTGTTGGGCGCCAGAAACGCACCAAAAGCCTGAATAAAGACATCTTGTCCTCTTATGTGTTTTATATGCTCTTTAATACAGTGGCACTAATTTATAGTGATAGATTGACCAAATCCCCCCCCCCCCCCCCCACTTTCTTCCACCTGAAAGGAAGTAGTTGTCAATTTGCATGAACACAGCACACCGTGTGAAATTCTTCCTCTGAATTAACCCATGCACCAAGTGAAGCAGTAGGCAGACAGGAACACAGCGCCCCGGGGAGCAGTGTGTGGGGGCGGTACCTTGCTCAAGTGTACCTCAGTGGTGCTACTTGCAGTCCTGGCATTCAAACCCACAACCTTCCAATTGCAGGGGTAGTTCCCTAACTACTAGGCCACCAGCTGCGCCAGCAAAGATATGTTTGGTGCCTGTTTGCTTTAGTTTTAATGCTGGAGCTACAAGGCTAGTGTTGCTAACGTGTACTGGAGTACTGGATGCTCCACTTATTAGCATGACTCATCATAAACTCACTTCAGTCCATGTTATGATGAATATAAAATTGAACAAAAGTGCAGACTTTTCAAGCTTTTGGATGGCTGGCACTGTATTTCCTATGCCAACATACTTTAGTCCATGGTTCTAGAGAACAGTGTGTCGTACAGTGACAGAAACCACATAGGCAAGTCTATTAGAGATTCCTGAACACCCTCACATGGCAAGTATGGGATGATTATGGCACAATGTTCACATACCTTTTTAACCACATAGCTCCAGTGCTAAAACAAAAGGAAAGAAACTTAAACCAGCCTTGACTGATCGACTGTATTTGATAAAGTGGTTCCTTGTAGTCATGGGAACATAGCACAGTGTAAGCAGTGCGAAATGTTTTCTCTTATTTAACCCATTCACCAAGTGAAGCAGGGAGCAGCCAGGAACACAGCATTTGGGGAGCAGTGTGTGGTGGTGGTACCTTGCCCAAGACTACTTCAATGGTGTCAATGGCAGTCAAACCCATAACCTTCTGATCGCAGGGGTAACTCCCTAACCAGCAGGCCACTAGCTGCCCTTAAGGGTGAATTAGATATATGGATGAATTATTGCTTCAACTGTGTTCATGCTAAAGTTGTAATACTACAAACAGCATGTGTCCCCATGCAGCATAAAGGAAAAAGGCCTGATGTATTGGCTAATCCTTGCTCGCTTGGACTGGAAATGTTCGCTGATGGACAGGGGTGGCCTAATTTGACCACAATGCTCCAGTAAGAGTCTTTTGTTCAGAATCAGGCCTCCTCCTGCACTGGCCTTAGAAAACACCACCCAGCACTGGCCTGCCACAACAAAAGACCTTTCCCTCCAGTTCCCTAAAGGCAGCCTCATTAGGTCATTACCGCACTCACACAGGCCTCCCTAACCACACTCCTGTCTGCGGAGATCTAGTTTTTCATTTCAATCATATTAGTAAGTCATTAGTGCAAAATGTGATTAAAAAAATTAAAATGAATCTTTTACCGGTAGGAACTCAGTTTTGTCGACCCGTCCCAGTTAATTATAACGGGAGGAACAGTTTTCACAGGGATAATTCCTGGCTGACCCTTGCTGCCATTTGAACGAAACCTTTAAAAAGATATTTTATGCATAAATTAGATTTTAATATTTTAAATGTAAATAAAATCTATTTGATGTTTTATTCAATACAAAAATAGTTGGTATTGAACCCATTTGATTTATATCACAAAAAATAATTTATTTACAAACATCCAGCTACTTAGTCGGCAGCACTTCAGTTCCAACCATTCACGCAGAAGTTATGAGTGCGAGGCACTGTCCAGATCAGCCAATCAGAACAGCACATTTTCATAATTCAGTCTTAAAGACACAGTAACGGTAATTTCAAGGAATCAGTAGTTAGACAATAGACGTGTAGAAATTACATTATTAGGAACGTACACTGCAGAGCATTAACAAAAGTATTGGGACGCCTGACCATTACACCAGCACTGACTATAGGCTAGTGGTATTTCATTTAAATTCATAGACTTTATTATGGAGTTGGTCCTCCCATTGTTGTTATAACAGCTTCCACTCTTCTTGGGAGGCTTTGGAGTTCCTGTGGGAATTTGTGCCCATTCATTCTGTGGAGCATTTACGAGGTCAGACACTGATGTTGGATGAGAAGGTCACAATCTTTGTTCCAGTTCATGTCAAAGGATGGGGTTGAGGTCAGTGTGGCCAGTCAAGTTCTTCTAAACTCATCTAGCCACGTCTTTGCTTGCTTTGTGCACTGGGACATAGTCATAGTGGAATAGAAAAGGTTCTTCCCCAAACTGGGTCCACTAAGCATGGCGTTGTCCAAAATGTCTTGGTCTGCTGAAGCATTATCATTGTCACTGCAAGTAAGGGGCCTAGCCCAAAACCTGAAAAGAGGTGTGTCCCAATACTTTTTACCATATAGTGTACATAAACTTCAGCAGTAGAAAAAATAAAGAAGTCATATGGACCCTAGACTCCAGTGAAGGCCTAGTTAAATTGGTTTCTAAATTGCTAAGTTTTTGTGGCCTCCCTGTTTTTTTTTTTTCAAAATCTTCTCTCCCTCATCAGTAATAAGTATTCCTTATTTTCTAATCATCATTTTTATGCTTGTCCTGTGTACCCGTTCCACATTGCCTGTCACGTTTAATGATACTGTTAAGCAAGCTTGAGTTTGAGAAAGGTGACAGCTTAGTGCAGCAGTGAATATTTACCCGAAAGCCAAAGAATACTAATTTATTACAAACATGGCGCATTTCTGATTATTGGCCACAAGAGGGCGGTGGTTCTTCACTTATGGCAGTCGCACTTGGCCCTATCTGGCACTAAATGGGCAGTGCTCTGCAGCAGACATGGAGAAAGGCCAGCATGCTTAATGAGAAGCGTAATAACTATAGGATTAGCTTCGCAAGAAAAAAAAGTACAGCTGGCAGTATTAGTGCATTGGCTCTGCTTTCTTTCTTACAAATGCGGCATAGTTAAGGCTTTAATACTCAGTGATGTTATCCAAACTGTGTGTGGGTGAGCCGATTTGCTTGTAATGTGATAACACATAATGCAGGTTAAGCCATTTAGTTATTACTGCCATATCTGCACTTATTGTACCAGAACCAAATGAACAGTCTGGAAACCCTGCATTCGATTCTGTCAGTTGATAAGTGGATGTTAGAGCGGCAGTTTGTCGATATCATATTTAACCGGTCCTCCGGTTACACTAATTAGTCAGGAGTTAATGATCTGATGGCTTCAGGGCTTAAAGATCAGTGTTAATTGCTCCTCTTCTACACGAGTTGGGCTCCGTTAAGCAGAACATATACAAAAGACACTAACGTAAGGAAATGCTTTCGTTTATCTGCGTTTAAAGAACAGTGCAATCATTTCTGCACCAGCGAGTGAACACACAAGGAAATAAATATCCATAAAAATAAATGGTGAGTCCACGTTTGTGACATCACAAAGGAAAACAGGCTCACAGTTTGGTTTCTATGGACTTGTCTATTTACATACTGCCAGAGTTTTAAAATATTTTATGCAAGTGGCCACAGTCCCTGCCCGCCCTGGAAACTAGATTCTGACTCTAAATTACACATTCAGAATCTGTTTGATTGGCACGGGCTGTATGGAGGTATTCCGGGTGGTTGTTAGGATGTCATTTCTTCCAGGATGGCCCTCATCTGGACTGGATCTGCTCTGCCTTTGGTCTCCTTCTGCACCGCACCCATCAAACTATTCAGAACCTTCTTATTCCCCGCCCTGATAGACTGTACCTGGAGAACGCAGACACAGAGGACAAATAAACTGGACATTATAAAAAAGGTGAATATAGAAAAAGGGAAATTTGCAGCATGAATAACATTTAGACTGCTTCTGACAATGCAAACATACTTTTCTGCATGTTTATAGATATCAGTGTGTTATACAGTGTCAGAAACCACATCAGCAAGTCTATTTGAGATGCCTGAACACCTCCACATACTTTGAGACAACAAGCTAAAATTGGCCTTCTACTCAACCGCCTCTTGTTAAAATGGTCTATTCGAAGTGCAGCAGTTACATTCAGGCGAACCACATTAAATGGAAAGAAAAAGTTAAGAAGCGGTTGAGTAGGAGGCCAAATTTAGAATTTTAACCTCAAGTGCTAGAAAATAAGTGCTGCACTCTTTAAGGTGGAAGGAAAAATTAGAATAACAAATGTATCCCCAGGTGGCAGAATGTAAGTGCTGTGCCATTTACGTCGGAATGGAAAATTAGAATAAGAAGCTAGTGAAGAGGGAGACATGGTTTGAGGCGACTGTGTGATGATTTAGGCGTGCAGCTAGCCCCATGCTAATTAGTGGCTCTTAAGCGTCCATTTCTTGGGATAAAGGGCTATTTTTACTATCACTAACTGGTGGTGAGGTGTATTCAGGTGTGTGACGGTGGCCAGGTGAATGGTCTCACCTGTTCAGGGTATGTGTCCACGACTCTCTGGCAAATTTTCAGGAGTGTTTCTCTGTCGCTGATTATTCCCAGGTCCAGCTCCTTCACCAACTGCTCCACAGGCTTTTCTGGAGACTTCCACATCTCCTGGAACACCTGGGATAATCACACACCAGCTGCGTCAATCTCAGATCTCAGAACGATTCAGTTATGATTCTTTAGAAAATGATTTGATTGCATATTAATATCTTAAGTTTTCACCAATAAATACATGGAATTTTTAAGTTTTAAACAAAACAAATGTAAACAGACAACCTTTGTTCCAAAGTCAGACAATCATGAAACAAGTTCTTTTCCATAGTATGTGATTTTTTTGGCCAAGCAGTGTGTAATATATGTATGAAAATTTTATTTCATATCATAATGTCCAGTCATATGCAAATCTTTGGGCATTCCTGGCCACAAGACACAGTTACTGTTTATTTACACATGTAACATATTGGGAAAAATAAAAAATAAAATGTGGCCTTTGCAAAAGGTTTGGCACACTTTAGATTTTGTTTTCCAACGTGTCAAGCAAATGAACAGTAATGTTGCAGAAAAGTAGTGCAATAAAGTTTGTTTTTCTGCAGATCCTTAATCAGCTATACGTGTCATTAGACCAGCCCAGGGGTGTTCACACGTTTGCATGCGGCCGTGTGTTTATACATAAATGCACACACGGATCAAGCTCATTTGTATTATGGAGTGTTTTAATAAATCAGATTGTTTTGTGCGTCTAACAGCCTCCTTGAGGTTGAGCAATCTGACGGCAGCAAGCCGAGCGTCTGCAGGCGCTGTGCTGTTGAATATGGATACAGGATTAGTCAAGCGTTCCCTTTCTGTCTCACCACTTTGGCAGCAGAGGAGGAGATGTGACCAGATTTCAGAATGTTCAGCAGATCCGCCAGGGCTTCAGGAGAGATAGGACTGAGAGCAAAAGAGAGCGAGAGAGAGCGAGAAAGAAATATATACACATTGTATCTTCCTACCTTAAACATGGTCATTTGATCAGAAACACATATTATTTAGTTCCACTATACAGGTGTACAGTTACAGGCTGAGGCCCATCTGTTACTGCACAGAGAACAGATGATGAGCACCCTCTACTTGGGCAGAACCACCACAGGACCGAATTAAAATCTGGACAACAGAGGTCGAATGTCAGGCACAGAGGTGTTGTTGATAACAGCGAGTTAATGCACAGTGTGTATCCAGTCCTCTAGACCTTCCGCAGGGGTCAATTTCTGACCACGGAGTTGTTTTTGGCTTGTGATGAGCTCTTAACTTAGCAATGACACTAATCTCTGTCCCTGACACACAGTGCCATGCCACAGTCACTGCTGTGCTGAGAATAGTCCACCACCCAAATAACGTCTGGTCAGCAGTGGCAGCGACGCTGGAAGCATTTTTAATTGGGGGAGGGGGGATGGGGGGGTAGCGCTCCATGTCTTGTCTGTAGGAAAGGGGTACATGCCTCTCTGCTATAATAGTTCAGGCGGTCATATTCAGTGGTTATCTGGTTTTCCTTTGCCTTTAAGGAATGAGGTGAAATAAACAGATGGGCTACAGTCTGTAACTGTATATCTATGTAGTGAAGCTATAAGGTAGGTTTTTCTTATTAAATAACCAGTGAGTGCAGATTCAAGGTAGGTGGCCATAATAAGGTGAAGATTCTATGTGTAGATACAGAGAGGGAATGGAAAAAGTGTGTGTGTGTGTTTGTTTGTGGACCCAGGAGAACTCATTACTGGACACTACTTCAGCCACAGCATCATGGCTGGCTAACTCTCCTCCAGGCCCGTGTGTGTGTGTGTGTGTGTGTGTGCGTTTGTTTGTGGGGGCAATTTGGCCTCACTCACTCAGTGTCAGTGAAGACTGAAAAACACAGTGATCATCAAGCCTGTTCTGAGTCAGTGATTTAGAAAACACACACACAGACACACAGACACACAGACACACAGACACACAGACACACAGACACACAGACACACAGACACACACACCCCTTAGATAACAAGCAAACAATTTTAATTCAGTTATTTATGAGGGCCGGGATGATAAGCAATTTTGAAAATACATATGCAGAAAATATCTGTAATATTTGTATAAATAAATGTTGGTATTTTAAAATTACATCCGAAATATGTCTATACAAACATATATAACATCAAAACAAAAGGCTTTAGACTGACAACGTCTAAACATTAAGGAGACATTACACTCCTGTAGTTTCCTCCTTTTAGCCTGTCACAGTCCCTCACAGGGCTACACACTGCCGTGTGCACATGAAGCAAAGCCAGGGCTGGAGTTTTCAGATCATGGATGAGATTGTAGAATACTGATGCTTATAAAAAGGAAAGAATTATAATCCTTTCACACATTCTATAGCTAATATCGCTAATTAATGATAATTCAATAAGTGATCTCAGCCCTATTACTCACTGCTAAAGAACTGCAATCTGGGTTGTGATTCTGCGTACACACACACACACACACACACACACACACACACACACACACACACACACACACACACACACACACACACA
>JBBJLR010039139.1:0-12239 GCA_037577145.1 Brachypetersius gabonensis
GTGTGTGTGTGTGTGTGTGTGTGTGTGTGTGTGTGTGTGTGTGTGTGTGTGTGTGTGTGTGTGTTCATACATTTTCAGAAACCTGTCCTGATGGTCTTAATTAGAAAGTGTTTCTTATTTAACACTGAAGGGCTAAACGACATAGTGTTAATCAACGCACAGACATACACCCCCCCACCCCACTACCCCCAAACAATCTGACCTCTCAAGGCATGGCAAGGTATGCCATTGTAAATGGAAGCAAGATGTTAGTGGGATAAAACCTGAGCTGTCATCTCCATGAATCACAGTGCTTTGGGGATCTGGGGGATTTGGACTCCAAGTTAAAGATGCATCTGGCTGTCCACATGATGTAGAAGAAAATGGGGTCGAGTTTGGCAGTAACCTAGTGGGTAAAATACTTGCTTGTGAGCCTGATGACCACAAGGTTCCAGATTCAAATGCCCACTTTATACCAATGTTGCTCCAGGGGGACTGTCCCTGTAACTAATGATTTTAAGTCACTCTGGATGAGAGCTTCAGCCAAACGCCCCCTTTATAAGATCTGCCATTTTGGTGATGCTCTGACCCACACATCTAGCCATCACAATTTGGCATTTGTCAGTGTTGATATTCTATTTTTCCTGCTTACAGCACTTCAGCTTCAAGAACTGACTGTTTACTTGCTGCCCGATAAACAAGATAATATATGTTCTTAATTTCAGCTGTCAGTGGTTTCAGTGTTATACAACCCTGAATTTAATGTGAATGAGTTTCAAAATTTTATCATCAGCTCTGCATATCCCACTAATGAACAAGCATAACACTCGCAATTTCTAACCCTGTTTACAAATGACGTTACTACAGAGCTGTCTTGCAGATGCCACTTTGGCTACAGTTCCTGACGAAACCCTTATCTGTGCTTCAATAATGAATCCTCATTTAGAACTACTTAGACCCCACCCCACCATCATCCTCCCTTACAGAAACAAACACATAAATCAACATCTCATGCTCTTTTTTAAATACATGTTAAAAATCGCTACCATAAGAAATCAAATGGAATTTCTTAACGTTTTGTTATCTATGTGAATTAAAATATCTGATCATTTTAAGTAACTTACAACCCACTTCCACAACACAGTGCTGGCTCACAATAACCCTGCCAGCATGGAACTGTTTAAATAATGTTAATGAATCGCTATATAATTCATAAGATAAGAGAAGATGCATTAAATGAAAGCATTGTTTAATGCTGCAAAGGTAAATGCAGCGACGTCACTAAGACGGAAAGACACAGCGCTACTGTGTATATGCCTGTATGTAGCTTCTTCTGGGTCAATAGCAGCTTCAACAGCCAGTACATCATTTTAATTAAATAATGATAGCTAGACTTATTTTTAATTTCAATTCATAGTCTTGTTTCTGTTTGTAAAGTGCGTATCTGTGCTCAGTGATATCTTGTATTCTTGTATGAAATGTTTGAATGTATAATTTAAAAACAGTATAATAATTGCTGTTATTGGCTTGGGATCATTTGGGGTGGGGGAGACCTCAGACTCCCCCAAAATAGACCGATTGACGCCCATGGGTAAATGTACATGTGGAAGGGACTATTTCCTTTGCTGGAGTGCCACCGCCTTAAACTGAACGCAAACTTGCAAAACTGATTTCAGTGTCTGCATGGTGTGTTTTCAAATAAAGAGGCGCAGGACTTGATGCTTATTTTTTCAAAGAAAATGTATCTTAGAACATGTTTCTTCCTTTACAAAGTGATATGAAGAGATATTTGCTAGCAAAAGGATATAATCTGAAGATAAAAGTACACTTGCTTTGTAATTATTATAGTCACTGTGTTTGAGAGAGACGGAGAGAGATAGAGAGAGAGAGAGTGGAGGGGTAAATCACTTTGTAGTGGACATGCTTAACCATAAATGGTTTGGTAAGAGTATGTAAACACATCCCTCTGTGGTTAAATATGAAAATGCGGTAGGTGTTAAGAGTGAAGAAAGGTTTTTTTTTTTGCTATTAAAAATGTTTGGTTGTCTTAACACTGCTTTTATAGCAAACATTCTCACTGTAATGTAATGTAGTTATCATTCTTCTTTTTATTGTTGGAATTTAGCACTTTTTCTTCTCTTACAGTGTTGTTCCAGTGTCAAAACATCCTCTAAAATGTATTTTTTTTTTTTCTATGATTCTCATTGTTCTCAGTGTCTATGTCCTGGAGAGCAGTGGTGGTTTCTATAAGACTACAGGTGAAACAATGTTTCACCAAGAAAATTAAAACGAAAAACTTCATAACTATCACTTTTTAACTGGTGATAACAATAAAATAAGGTTTTAATGGACACTAGTGGTAAATAAGTCCCACCCGTGAAACAAGTGTGTGCCTACTCTGATAGGGTAGTTCTCCACTTGAAAAGGACTGACATATCACTGTGACCAATCACCGCCTTTGTTTTCACTTCGTTCCATATTATGTACTGAGCACTGACCTTGAGTGTAAGACTGAAGATTCATACATAACAAAACGTAACATATTATTTACTAGCAGTTATTAATAATATTTATGTATATTATATATTTTATTGTTCGTCTATGAGTTAACAGAAGGAGGGCATTAGCTTGTTAGCTTGACTGCTTGCTAGAAGTCCCCACCACCACCCAGACAATTGGACACTGGTGATGGCAGAGTGATTACCAACTTCACCAAGGGAAAAGCAGGAGAAGATACATAAAAATGTGAGGCAGAAAAATCAGAACACGGAGGTCACGTACTTAGGGCATGAAAATAAACCTGCCCAGGGTGCAGGGCGAGGTATTGAGTTTGTTTCGCGGCGGGCGCCGGGGATGAAGGGTGGTTGTTTCCCTAAAAATATTGACCAGGAAGCTTTGGAAATGTAAGTATTTCTGTGAAAAGAGAGCCCAGGTATTTAAACATTGTAGGATTAAACGTGCAAAAACAGAACCATTTCCTTGTTTACATAAGGATTGTGCACATTCAAAGTGTACAGGTATGGAATACACAAGGAACAGAATTGGGCCTGGTCCATGAATCAAGCTGAGGTCACGGAGCATGTCCAGCAGTCCATCCTCAGTTATTGTTCATATCTTAACTGAAGCAAGGATCTGACGATGATGGACAAGTGTTTTTATACACATTCGAGCGAAGATTCAGTGTGATAGTCAACTGTAAATGACACTTTTGCACTCAAGTGTTGGGCACAGCGGCCTCTCTGTGACCATCTGGGATCAAGCTACAAACCAGGGAGAGCAGCAAATCAAGTCAAATAGGTTTTTAAGTAGGTTTGGCAGTATCTCAGATTACCATTTAGTTTACCTCACGTTTCAACATTGGCAGACTTGAACATTATGAAAGTAGTATTGGCTCAGACTCCTAAAGAAACATGGAGGATGCTTATGGTATTATATAAGTGACATTCCTAAAGGCCAATGAACAATGAATCTGTGCAAGTACAGCTGCATTCCCACGTCTCCCCTCCCCTGTATGTTCAACTTGACACAGCGCCATAAATGTGTCACAAAAACAGCCAGTCATAGATTTGGACAAAGCAGATTGGCTGATTTAATTTCCAGATTGGTCAATAATATTACATTACATTACATTCTTTTGGAAGACTCTGTTTTCCAAAGCAACTTACAATGCAAGGACACACTCATGTTTGTGAGAACCAGAAGAGAGTTCTAAGTGCTATGATCTATGTAGGAGTAGTGCAAGAAGATTACATTGGATGCATTAGGAGAGGAAACACTCTCTGAGCAGATGAGTCTTCAGGAGATACAGAGGGATTCAGCTGCCCTTGTAGGCTTAGGCTACTCATTCCATCAGCGGGGAACCACAAAAGAGAGTCTGGACTTGGTTTGTCTTGTGTGTAGGAATGGCAGAACCAAACAATGATCCTTGGAGGAGCGGAGGGAGCAAGTAGGAACTGAAGCCTGAAACATCATGTTAAGGTAGCTGGGTGCAGAACCAGATGTCACTCTGCAGGCAAGTGACACAACCATGGGTAGCATATGGTTCCACGTTCATACTCTAGTGCCTCAGTCCTATGCACAGTCCTATGTCTTGTATTTTCCACCCCTGCCTTACAAAGACAGTCAAATCACATTTAGTACAAAAATATTCATCAGTAATTCATACATATAGTATGCTCCGTAATATATAATTGAAAAATACACTGACAATCAGTTTTACAGTTCAAGCCATTACAGCTGGGTCAGACCCATTTTAGCAAGCTCAAAAGAAACATTTTTTTCCTGTAAATTAATATAATATTAAATAATAAAAAATATATAATGAAAACCAGTAACTCGTGATTGTTTATCCTAGTAAACATGATGCTGAAATAAACTAAACATTGCATTCAGAATATTAACGTGGAACTATATTAGGGACCTGACTGAAGACCAAATCAGCCAATCAGTTTTCTCCAACTCTGTTACTAGCTTGTGATGCTTTTTACTGCTGTGCCAAGTTTAGAGAGCTTGCAGACCGATCTGAGTGCGCACGGAGCTCTTATGCACGGAGGATGCATGCAGGCTGAGCTGTGAACACAGACACAAGATTTTGCAGGGATGTAAAGACGTACTCATACCTCTGCCAAATGATGATTAGCTAACTCTGCCAAAATAACCACAAATGGAGCACTGCACCATCAGTCTGTCAATTAAAAAACGAATTAATTGTTGTTACAGATACTGATCAACATGTTTACTGTATTAAATAACACACAAATCATCCAGATATGAATGACATGTTTTCAAGTAAATCAACATATGTGCTTGCAGAAGTCCCCCAAGGTCAGAGATTTCTGGGCAACAAGTGCTGAATATTATTTTAGGTCTATTGGCTTTATATTAATGAGCTATTAAAACATCATGTTGCACATATACTTAATTCAATGAAGTCGTAAAATGTTATCACTTTTACAGAAATTGCCCCTTAGGGGACAAAGACATGACCAAAAGTCAGTGAACAAAACACTCTTCTAAGAATTCAGCTTGAGGTCCAGTTGAGAAAATGTGGCTTTGTAACGAGGGAACAATGAGAAAGAGCCTTGGTTTAACTCATTCTCTTCCCTTTGAGTCAATCACTTATGTCAAATCCCAGCAACCAAAAGGAATGGTAGATAGTAATAAGGGAGATATGTTAAATATCTGTTGCCAAGACTGATATCTGTCCAGCAGAAGTGTTTAAAGAGTTGTTTTCTGTGAGAGAGATGTGTTTGGTTAGTGTGCAGACATGACACCTTATGGTTTTTCCTTGGGCTGCAGTCCTTCTGGGTAGCTCACTGAGTAGAAAAAATCAACTTCAGGTGGTCAGGAAGCTTACAGGGCAAAGCCAGATGATTATATTATATTAAACAGTACAATAGTATAATTATAAGGCTTTTCTCTCTGAGTAACATTTTGTTTGGCTGACAAGAAATGTGCTGTATCTGTTGTTGTTTTCCTTTAACTGCACACCAATTACCCGTTAACAAACTGGTTAGAAAATAAACATTGGCATACATACTCCATTAACATTTTGAAAGTGTCAACAGAATAAAGTAGCTGTTGATTTCTCAGGTATAAAGAGGATTGTGAAGTCAGTGTCTTACCACTAACCATTTGTATCAGCCTCTTCAATGCTAGTGGAATGCTTGGGAGCTTTATATATAAATAGCATTGATTTGCATCTCATGCACTTTTAGGGCATAAATGTTCAAACGAACATTATTTCCATGATGCCTAAAAATTACATTCATGCTCCTGGTTGTCTTAGTGCTTGAACTGTTGCTGCTTTTCTTTTCCTTTATAGCTGAAGGCACCTGCTGCCGTGACTGAGAGCACCTGTGAGAACTGCACTGGATGAAAGAAGTATTTGGATAGCAAAGTGACTATTATGCCCAGGGCTTATACAGATCTTATCAAAAGAAAAGCAGAGGTGTTGAAATTATAACCTAAACCACTCTCGACCTCGTTCCCATGCCCCCGCGTCCTCGTTCTGGTTGTTTATGTTTGGGTGTGGCGCTGAGCAGCAAAGGCTCATTTCGTTCAGGTGTCTGATTGTCTTGCTAACTGCTGCGCTCAAACATAAACAACCAACAAGAGAACGAGAGGGCGTGGTGGACGAAGTCGGGACATTACCTGTACTCAGTGGTGGGAGGTTTGGTAGACGCCAATCAGAGAACATTTTTAATTTTTTCTTGCTGCTGAAAGCTGCTGCCCTGTGACACACCTAGCGTGGAGCTCGAGTGTTTCTCAAAGTGTAGAATGGAAAATACTGATGTTACCCATGTATAGACTGTACTGTAATTCATACAAGTGCATTTCCTTCGGTATAAGCAGGGCAAATACAGTAATAAATGTCTTTAATTGACAGTAAGTATAATACAGGGCTTTAAGAAGAACAAAATGAAAAACACAAGAACTAGCGCTGTGGAAGACAGTGTAAACAATATAGGACGAATGTGTGTTTACCTTTACATTTTATTAATTAAGCTGAGTTTAAAATGAAAAAAGTGTTTTGGGGCATATTTAGGGTTTAAACAATCAAAATAGGTATTTTTAGGCTTTTTTTTTTTTTTTTTTTACCACATCACATATTTGGGTTTATACAAGTCACCCTTGGTTTGGTTTCATGTTCACTGTTTTTTCCCTTCACCAGCATGAGACAACTCAAGAGTTCTCATTGAGATACACCAGGATTATACACTTCCATCTGATAAGATGCAGAGTCAGGCATTACCTCGAGGTCTTTACTGGAAAAATAAGTGTTCAGGATTATAACTAACTGATTTTAGGACAAACTAAATCTAGCAAGAAAGTGTTTTCTATTCAAAATTCATGCTTTTGTTTTTCTTCTTTCCACTTCCAGTTTCCATTAGGGAAATCAAGTTAATAAAAGTCATTAAATAGCTTGCAAGAAATCTTAATTTTACTCTTTGTGCAACTCCATACAGTCAGATTTAATGAACTGCACATTTCAAGCCAGTCATTTGAATGCCAGCGGGCTACCAAGTTTAAACTAGTTCATAACAGTCATGAAAATTCCCTAAGGGCTTTACTTGGCCTGGAGTATCTCCCCCACCCTCAGTACGTTATAAAACCAAGCGCAAATGTTGTGAGACTCATTCTGTGCTCACAGAATCTGTGCTTGGTGAATTTCATCTTGCATCTTGTTGAGATTTACAATGAGACGAGGCCATCATCACCACTCGCACTCCGAGCAACACTCAAAATGTGGCTCGCAGGGTGAACACGACTCCCACCATGGGTCGCATGGTGAACATCACTCCCACCATGGTTCGCATGGTGAACACCACTTCCACCATGGTTCGCATGGTGAACATCACTCCCATGGTGAACACCACTCACACCATGGCTTGCACATCGGCCACCATTTCCAACACGGATCGGGGCCTGGACGCCAACAGGTCTTCGGCTTTGAGCAAACCATCGGCTTTGAGCAAACCTTCGGCTATGTGAGTCATTTAACTTATCCCCATGTTGTTAGAATGCTTTTGTACTGAGGCCTTTTTTTAAAATGTAGCATTATTGTATTTGGATGCTCATGAATATCACGCCCGTATCATTCTTGTTTGAAAATGTGAAAATACCAACTGCTGTTTACAAAATTTCTTGACAAATGGACCAATGGAAATGGGCTAAGATCAGTTACAATATAATCTGTTTATTTAACCTACATTCAAAGTTAAGAATTTTTCCCTTCTCCTGTAAAGCGGCTTTTTTGGAGATCCAAGGTTTTGTTCTGACCACAATGATATTTAATCTGTTTAAAATGAAAATGTAAATTTGAATCGCCTCTCTCTGGTTATGTTAGCTAGTTTTGTGCTAACGAAATGTGTGCTCTATGCAAATAAGTGTGAGATTAAGATAATTGTAACATATCAGTAACAAACCTTCTGCAGTGATGTCCTGAAGACTTCTAGCCTATTGATATCACATGTATAATCTTTCAGTTTATTAACTATTGATTTAAGGACCTCCAACCCTGGCATTACTCAACTGATAATGAGTGATAGTACATTCTATTTGCTCACAGAAAACACCCTATGATTGCCCAATCCCTGGAGGACTACGTCCTGGAAAAGCTTTGTACTTCCAAGGGACTCTTCCTGCAGATGGAAAAGAGTAAGGTTTTAAAATATGACTTGTTCTAACATTACCAAAACAAATGCAAAAGGAATACAGAATAATGTTACATATCATCACCTAAGATCTCTAATGAGCATTTTTTTTATATGTACTTGCTATATCAACCTTTGTTTTGTTTTGGACAGGTTTGAGGTTAATTTCAAGACTGGGCAGTCTGGAAAAGATGACATTGCCTTTCATTTCAAGCTCTACCCTGGTCAGAGAGTGGTCCTGAACAGCTTCAGGAACGGTAGCTGGGAGAAAGAGGAATCAGTCTCAGACAAGCCCTTCATCAAGAACTTACCCTTCATAGTGATATTTCTTGTTAAAGCTGAGGGCTATGAGGTGTGCTTTTCACATGAACTTGTATGCAGATAATTAAAAAACTAACAGAATCATGTAAATTATTGAAATAATCTACTGTTTCCATTCAGGTTTATGTAAATGGCTTGCAACACTGCACCTTCAAGCACCGCATACCCCTGGAAAAGGTGTCTGCGACTGAAATTCGTGGACAAGTGAATATAAATCACTTTAACTTCATCGATGTAAGCGATTTTTGTCTTCTTTGGTAAAATTAAACTATAGCTAAATCTGGCAATAACAGGAAATTATTAATTCCTTTGTTTAATGCCCATTTTTGGTGGTTTCACTTTCAGAATTGGAGCACTTCTTCGTTCTTTAAAGAACAAGTGTCAGCTGTGCACTCCGACATTTCACATCCAGTCAGCAAACCTGTGAGTTCAGCGTGGAAAATACATTTTAAGTCTGTTACATTTTATGGGAATGTGCTCAATTTGATCTTAATTATAATTTTGATACAGTTTTATTCTCCTGTGTGTGTATTTTTCCTTCTAACAGAACATCCCCTATGTCGGGCCAATCCCTGATGGCTTAAGACCAGGAATGGCTATGTATTTCCAAGGAACTGTTCCACATGATGCCAACCAGTACGCGGTCATGTTCTTCATAATAATCACACTGCAAAAAACACTTGCACTATAAATACCATGGTTATTTAAACGTGAACACCAAACACTATGCTGGATATTAAGCCTTCACCATAACTACTTTTTAAAGAAATTCAGTTGCAGTGCATTTAATAATGCTTATTCAATTATTAGTGGTGGGCCGTTATCGGCGTTAACGTGCTGCGTTAATGTGAGACGCTTATCGGGCTCGAAAAAAAATATCGCCGTTAATCTATTCACAAAGTTGGGGAGCTGGTTCTATAATACGCAAGCTATAATGACTTTCACCCTGATATTTTAGCGCGGATGTATACCTAGCCAATTTGCACTGTAAGGGGCGAGAACGAGTCTTCAAACCTGTATGTATGCCTAATGTAAAACAGGGACGTCAATAGGACGGAAAGACAAGGGGTGCTTAGCCCCCAGGGTTGTAGGAAGGAATTAGCGTGTATAGAGGGGTGAAAACTTTTCACCAAACCTTTCCTTTCACTTAAGGAAACAAGTAAAGTTAAGCAGTGAACATTTATGAACACTCATAGTATTGTTATGTTGAACTGAGTACAAACGGCGTTACCAGAGCAATATTACTAAATGGGCTGTGGTTGCTACTCTCTAACAAGCAGCGCTGTGTAGCTTTGCCTGGGTCCTAATGCCCACCTGCAACCTACAGCAGCTTCAACAGCCAGTACATCATTTTAATTCAATAATGATAGCTATACTTATTATTTTTCATTTCAATTCATGTTCTTGTTTCTATTTGTAAAGTGCATATCTGCGCTCAGTGATCTCTTGTATGAAATGTTTGGAAATATAATTAAAAAATAATGATCATATTTAGGGTGGCTTGGGATCAATTGGGGGGGGGGGGGGCTTCAGACCTTCGGCAGAATTCAAATGAACCATATTAATCTATATTAATTCCAAGATTACAGTGAGTTTAATCTAGATTAAAAAAAAAATCTGTGCCTACCACTATTAATTATATGTTTTACCTCTGTGTGTTTTTTCACAGATTTGAGATAAATCTCAAGACAGGACAGTCTGGAAAAGATGACATTGCCTTTCATTTCAAGCTCTACCCTGGTCAGAGAGTGGTCCTGAACAGCTTCAGGAACGGTAGCTGGGAGAAAGAGGAATCAGTCTCAGACAAGCCCTTCATCAAGAACTTACCCTTCATAGTGATCTTTCTGGTTAAAGCTGAGGGCTATGAGGTGTGCTTTTGGTTTTGTCACAAACTTCTGGGAAAGTTTAAAGGCTAATAATAATAGTCTACAAATTATTAAAACATGCTGTGTTTGTACAGGTATATGTAAATGGCTTGCAACACTGTACGTTCAAGCACCGCATACCCTTGGATAAAGTGTCTGCAATTGATATTCGTGGACATGTGGCAATGAGCATCTTTGGTTTTATTGGTGTAAGTAAAAGAAAGTGCTTTAAATGAAAGGTTTTGAGTTTTGTCATATACTTAATTTTATTACCTTTCTTTTTAGAATTGGAGCACTAGTTCCTTCTTTAAGGAGCAACAAATCAGCTCTCCTCAGATTGAGACAGCCACACACTTAGAGATTTTGCAGGCAGTCAGCAACCCTGTAAGTAATGTAGGATTTGCAATGGAGCAAAAAAAAAATTCTGTGAATGAAACACCATAAAATAGCAAATGTATAATTTGAAAATTTTTCTCTCTGCATGATGATCACTTATGTGTGCATTATTTTCCTTGCAACAGAAAATTCCCTATGTGGGCCAAATTTCTGAGGGAATAAAATCAGGAATGGCTGTATATTTCCAGGGGAGTGTTGCTCCTCAGGCCAACAAGTATGTTGTCATGATATTCACAATAGCTGCACATCTATAAATTAATGGCGTCTAAAAAAACAGTAACTTCAAAGGAGAAGACAAACATTCTAATGTAAATGAATGGAATAGAATTCTTTTGCAGTCAGTTTGGAGCATTTATGTTCATTCATTTATCATGAAAGATTCACGGAGTAATACAGTTATTAAAACATGATATATGTTTGGACATGAAAATTCTAAAAGATGAGACGTTCAGTAATCCTTACAGAATGTTTTCCTTTTTCATTTTTTTCACAGCTTTGAGGTTAATTTCAAGACTGGACAGTCTAATAGTGAAGACACTGCCTTTCATTTCAAGCCATACATTGGGAAGACAGTGGCCCTGAACAGCTTCAGGAATGGAAGCTGGGAGAAAGAGGAATCAGCCTCAGACAAGCCCTTCATCAAAGGAGCATCCTTTACAATGATTTTTGTGATTGAACCTCACGGCTATGAGGTGTGTTTTTCACATGAACTTATGTATGTACAACTAACTCAGCCTATGTAAATTATAGAAATATTTGCTACATGTGTGCAGGTGTATGTAAATGGCTTCCAACACAGCAAATTTGAGCATCGCATCCCCTTAGAGAAGGTGTCCATGCTTGCAATCAGTGGAGATGTTTCCATTAACATGCTTGGCATCATTGACGTAAGATATGTTATAATGTTCTGTAAAAGATATGATGACTGTAAATTATATTGAATTCTGACTCGCTGTTCATCATACAGTTTTTATTTTGGTGTTTTTAAATTGACTTTTTATCTATAATTCCTCAGAACTGGTATACATCTTCATTCTTTTTGATCAACTTCCAGTCAGAAATGGTACAGCCGGTTCTGAAACCTGTGAGTAAATGAAGAGTGGAAAAGGTTCAGAAGTAGCACATCAAATGTTTGTAACTGTGAGATAAAATATGACTTAAATGGTAATAATTGTGGAAAAAGTAACGTGCAGTTGCATGGTTACAGGCAATTCCCTACACACGCCCTCTCTCTGGAGGGCTAAAACCTGGAATGGCTCTGTGTTTCCAAGGGGTTGTTCCCAATAATGCCAAAGAGTAAGAAAGCAACTTCAGTATATATATAACACATAAGTAGAATTGTACATTGTGTTTTTTGTTCAATATTTAAACAGATCTGAACAGTCAACTATACTTCTTTTTGAGAAAATTGACATTTGTTGTCCAGGTTTGATGTAAATCTCCAGACTGGGCCCTCAAATGATGACGACAAAGCTTTTCACTTCTGTCCCCGCATCGGTCAGAAAGTGTCCCTGAACAGCTT
>JBBJLR010039170.1:0-12236 GCA_037577145.1 Brachypetersius gabonensis
TTCACCTTTTGAATGGAATTACTGAAATAAATCAACTTTGTCGTGATATTCTAATTTTATGACCAGCACCTGTACATCCATTTTGTTTACTGTCACCCACAACCAGTGTACCTACATGTCTTCATTGTTCAAGTAATGTTGAAAAGATGGTGGTAAATCTGAAAATTCTGAGTGTGTTGTTTTTGCTTTATGTCTTGCATGTGCCTCTCCACAGGAAAGTACATTTTAGGACACAAGCTTGTCTCAAAGCTTTTGAAAAACAATGTCTCGGGCCTCATATTCATAACCATTTCGTTCAATACCTTTCTTTGAGGTAGCTTTTGGAGACGTTAAACTCTTTAGACTTTGGGTTCCTGTCATCACTTCTGTGAACAATTCTGACTCAGTAAGGTTCTGTACAACTTTCTAGCAACGAAAGTTAGATCAAACCTCTGTAAATCATTTTGCTTACATTTGAAAGACTTTGTTTTACAGAATTTTTGAAAAGCAGTTTAATCATATTTTAAGTTAGCAACTTTCTTTAGGCAATCCACACCGTAAAAATAATAGAATTCCAGTGTAATTGTAACACCATTGTTTGGCAAATTGCAGCTAATTATGTGAGCAATAACTATGATTTTGTGTTCTTGGTTGAGTCTAGTTTTTCCACTCTGTAGTTTAAGAACTTCTCATGTTTTCAGACCCCTGACGTGACCAGTGGTTATCTCAAGTTTGAGTTAAAGGTTAACGCCCAAGCGTTTTCATTGTTATTATAGGAAAACAGCAGATAAGCAATTTCCTCTGGAATCATTAAGGTTTATTCCACCGTTTAGAGACCTTGAATATAGGCTGTTGTCTTTAGACAGAGTATCTTTTATCTGCATTTTCCTTTACCTTGCAAACATATAACTATGTGACACAAGAGGATATATGTGATGTTTTTGATGATGACACCCTTCTTGCAGTAATGGCACCTGCAGGGACGCAGTTAGAGGTCCCTGTGCCTGAGGTGGTAAGCAGCATCAAAATCACAATAGTGAGGTCCTAATGATAAGCCAGAAAGGTTGACAAAAAATTAGGGAACACATTTTGACTTATTTGGCATACATCTGTTATCAGGCCCAGAATGGTCAGAAGAAATATCAGGTGAATCTGAGGAGCGGTTCGGGTCCTATCCAGGTGATGCTGATTAATAGAGAGACAAGGGGCGCCAAACCTGTGATGTTCTCGGTCCCACCTCCAGACGATGTGTGTACTATGCCTGCTCCCCACAGCACACCAGCAGGTCTGCAGAGATGCCCCCTCTCTTCATCAGAGAACTGCAGTTTGGAGCAAGAACATCTGAAGAGCCCAGCAACTAAGCACCCACTCACAGCCTCCTCCACTCCTCCAGATATTCATATGGGTCTGCTTAATATGCTACCTAACATTTTTAGGTTATGAAAAGATGTAACTATAGCACTATGCAATATGCTTTTTTTATTGATCTTTTTTTACACAGTTTGGGGGAATTGACTAGAAGAATTTTGTTGTGCTTACTGCTTTTTGTCTTCCCATTCTTAAGAGTGTCACTCTGAGCCACCTGGCTGCCAGTGTGTATTGATGCGGGAGCCCCTAGTTGGAGTCAAGGCATTAGTGCAGCTTGGCGGACAGGAAATGCAGTCCATGCTGGAGATGGAGAGTCTGTTCAGAGACAACACTGTGGACCAAATGAAGGAAGTAAAAGAGGATGTGGGTAAGAACAATCATTACTGCTAGCCAGGGGTGGACTGGGACAAAAAAAACGGCCCATCACATGCAATTACACAGATCACCCATCTTTGCACTCCCATGAATGTGTATATCCACAAAGTAGTGTTCAATAAATTGTGAAGTCACAGTCAAAAATGAAGTAGTTAAATCTTTTAATAAATATTTGTGTGTCACAGAAAAAGAGAATTTTTAAAAAGCATGGATGTCTTTCATGTCTGTGTATTTTTCATAAATATCTACAGACATGCCCCAAAAGTTCACACACACCATGTCCCAAAAGTTCACCCCACAACCAATAATAGATAATCAACTGCTGTCTTACTGTTAATATTGATAAATGGTGGTTATAAAATTTGTGTGCTCGTTTTTGATAAGATGATTTAGTTCAGCATGGAAGACGTAAAAGAATTAACTTAAATGCCAGTCTTTTAGCCAGTATACTCACTGTGTTATAAATAGCCGTTCTCCATCTGGAGGCACTTAGTCTGCACCCAGGCAGAGAGGCAAAGGGGAGGTGTTTAAAGATTGGGCCAGCCCCATGTCAGTGAAGGAAAGAACCAATTGGCCGTAGAGGAGTGTTTCAGGATCCGGCCAATAGCAAATAAACCCTTTATTAACCTGTTTTTAGATACCGTTTTGAATAATGTTTTAGACAGTCACAGGGACCAACACGAAAGGAGGGTTTAAAAAGTTGATTGAATCAGAGTCTCCCTCTGATAGGACCAAGTCTTTGGCCAGCAACAAAGCCCTACCAAAAATTTGCATATGACCCCAGAAGCAGCAAGAACAAATATTTAGACAAATCACTCTTTGCAGTATAGTACTGATGCTATTTGTTTGTGGTGTCTGAATACTATTTTACCAATCAAATGTTTTACAGTTTGAAAAGACGTGCTGGGGAGCTATATATACAAAATATCAATAATCTTTGCGTTACAAACACTTTAAACCAATATGGAGCTTTTTAACCGCAGCGTTCCCTTTAACTCCTTACAAAATAGATCAAATGTGAATGCCCTGCAGTGGCAAATAGCATTGGTTTTACATGTGATTTTGATTATGTAATGTTTATGATTAATCGCATATATAAAGCATTTCTCAACTTAATTAAATTTAATTGTTGCCCAGCATTCATATATTTGTGTAAAATGTCTGTTCTTGTTTGTAACAACTTGAAATAATTTTGTCCTACAGTTACTGTTGATCTCATAGATGAGCTCATGTCATCAGATGGTAAGTTTCAGATACAATTCAGTTAGTCATACAAAAGGACTGACAATCCATGAACAGAATCCTGAAAAGTGTCCTATGTAGACATTTGCTTTTTAAAAATGCTTGGTTAGATGAATACATGCAAACCTTGCAAATGACAACTGATATGATTGAATCAAAACTGGGTAACAAATGTTTTGTTTGATGCCTTACTCTACATATGATTACCTGCACAGTGCATTTTGTTAGATGTAACTGGGTTTTTTTCTATTGCAAAGTGAGGTACATTGTCAATTAAATTCTCCAAACAATTAAAGTCCAAGCTATCAACCCGCTTAACCAGGAAAGAGATTTTTGCTGTTGGCGTCTTGATTACATGCCTCAGCAATCGTAACTGTCAAACCCAGTATGAACTATAGGTGTTCGTGATTTATGGATACTGTTCCATCTAGTGCTAGTCTAAAATTTCTCAGATTCTCCTTGTGACCAAATCGGAAGTTGCTGACCAGCTTATTAATGAGCCTCACTTTCATAAGTGGGGAAAAGTCTGAGCAGAGAGAGTCTAAAGATTCTGTTTGTGCAAAAATTAAGGAATCTGTTTACATGCCTCACATCTGAATCACAATATTGCACTTGTAAGACTGCATTTCCATAGTTGCACCTGTACTAATTCATTTTCATTTCTGTAGTTTTCCCCCTCCTCCGACTCTCACCCAGTCCAGCCGTGGAATACAGTTTCAACCTTGATGACAACGAGGGAGTCTGTGACCTGTTTGATGTGCACATTGATAATTATTAAGAAAAGCCTGATGCTTCAATAGATTTTGGTATAAGCAGCTTCATAACCTCATTTACTTGGATATTAACATTCCACACATTCGTATCCAAACTCATCACTGGAATGTTCTCTATGTGACACAAAGCTAGATGTTCTGAATTTTTGTTAGAATTTGGTTTGATACATCTGGACATGAACCTGAGGTGAGTTTTTGCCTTAGACTACCCTTCTTTTATATATCCTTTCAACATGGATATAAATTGTATAGGATTTCCTGTTATGCTGTACATATGACACTTAACACAGAGCGGATGATCATTTGTATGTATTTATATTCTGTTTTGGTTACTGCTTGTAAGAAAAATGGTGCTGCCTTGTTTCAACCTCCTGAAGTGTACTGAATTTAGAAAAAAATACAGTTTAAAGTGCATTCATTTGCATAGCTGGTTTGTTGCACCTAATTTAAAGATTTCAAGATGGGCCAATGTTGTGCTGTTAAACTGCCAATAATCTATGGGTCTATAACGGACTGAAGATTTGTGCCATTGGTAGCACTTTTTGAATTTCTAGTTTTCCTTTTTTGTTGGTTTGTCTTTTTGTGCACATATTTTGAAAATCAGTTTTATATAAAACACTGTTGCGTATATGAATGGTGTGATCTTTCATTTGATTTTGTACACAAATCAAAACAACTTTATTTGCTGCTACTGTGTATAGTACAAACTCTGTGCCCACAGACCCTTGACGGGCTTTTCCATAACTCCGGACAAGTGCATCATTCCTATGCCATTTTTACCATCCTTAAATCTTGCTGGCACTTTCTTTATACAGGCTATGGCGTAAGGTCACTGTAAAAAAAACTTTGAAAGATTACAAATACAAAGTGTAATTTCGTGTTCGCAATTTCTTCATTACAAATACGACTAGACATCCGTGACTTTACTGTTAAAAATACATCATGGGCTCACACAGGCATTATGTATTGAGCAGAAGTTACATCAATTCCCCAAACTGCATATGCGTTCGACACAGAATGAAACCAAGTAGTTTGTTTATATCATATTGTAATATGACTTTTATTTCATTGGTTTCTGGAATTTCTATCTTATATCACCAAGTAGTGATGGCAAAATGAGGCTTCCTGAACCAATGTGGTTTTCAACATAGACATTACATAGACGTTCACTGCTTGCCAATTGACGTCAGCACGTCCGACGTGTTGCTAGCGGCAAAGGCGACATACGTGGAAACTGGATTTTCTGAAAAAATGTTTAAAACTGTATGGTTTACAAACAACATATTTGGTGTGTGTACTTCACCAATGTCTGAAAGCCAAAACAGTAAGACATCAACTGGAAATCTGTTTTTTTAACTGTGAAATGATCCACTCCCTGACAAAAATAAACCTTTTGTTGCACATAGGCTTAAGAAATAATTTCTAAAAACATTTCTACACAAACACTGTGGGCCAGTTTCCTGGACTATATTTCTCTTTCAATGGAAAATCTTACTGTGTTATCACTATAATAGTTATCAATATTAAATATATACAGGACAGGATCTAAAATCCTTAGAACAGAAAAGTCTTAAATTACAGAGTGGCAACACACGGAAAAAGCTGTGTGAGAGTGTTCAATCTGGCAATGTTTTGCATTAAATAATGGGTGTCTATTCCTCCATTGTTTTTTAATGTGAGCAAGTGATAGCTTACAGCAGTGGTTCCCAACCTGGGGACCGGGATCCCCAGAGCGGGCGCACAATTTTGTCTGCACTGATGTTACAGAAATTATAAAATACCTAAATTCAAAAATACCTAAATACTCACGTTCTTTTATTTGTCACATGCAGTTATTGCTGGTAGAACATAGACTCTGCGACACATGGTAAAATGGAAGAAATAAGGATCAACATCACAAAAATAGTGTAAGTTTAAAAAAATATATATAGCTTAATTTTTCTTATAAGCTAACTGAAAAAAAGTGATGCACGATTAGCCTAACACAAATTATGACACTGCAACCAACAACAGCTAGTAAAACATATTAGCCTTCCGCTGTCGTCACCAGATAAATCAGACTTTGAGTTGTCTGACTCACTCTCAAAAGCCAGTTTTCCAGTGTGTGAAAGCACCATGTGCGTTTGTTTACAGTGGTGAAGTGGGGCGTGTGCTTATCACCCTGCTGCATAATGAGCCAATCACGCCACTGCTATTCATGTATTCAGATTGCTGTTTTACATCTGAATACCTGCGAGCATGGCTACTGGACAGAAAACATAGACATAGATATTTGAAAACTGGAGTCTTCAATGTTTCTAGTGGTGTTACTGGGACAAAAACTCACAGAGCTTTAGACGATTACTTCGGAAAAGTAAAAACCTCCCCCAGGGTGAGAGCTTTGAGCTTTGACTTAACTTTCCCTTTTATCAGTAATATAACCCAGCATCATCTCTTTTAGCTCCTAATCTCATTTCTCTGTTTCAGATTTTGGGGTGCGTGATTTTGCATGTTTAGTAGTTTAGTAGTCAAGTTCGGTGACTTGCACCATGTAACACGATTTTATGAGTGTTGACTTTTTTGCTGTATGATCTGCTTTCCTATTTCCTTCAGACATGCGATCTGTGGCTTTTGTATGTGCAGCGCATTTACAGAGGGTGGCCGCTTTTGGTAGCCTTTAATAAATCTTTATGTTTTTATGATTTATCGCCTTACCACTGGAGGTGACCATGCATCTGTTTTTCCATTGTTGTGCAAAAACATGAACAGTGGAAAAGCATATTGACTGTCAGTGTAAATATTCACCACAAGCTTCTGTAACAGCTATCAGGTCAGCCTGGGTAGATAAATGTTTAGGTAGAGGTTCAGCTTTAAATCAAACAAATCAAATGGTTAAATAGATAAATTACCCTCTTTCAACATTTTATCCCAAAGGTCAGGTGTGGGTTTTGTTGTGTTGTGGGTAGGAGAGTGGAAGGGTTCAATCCTGTGCACAGCTCTGGATGTCAAATGTGTCTGTGATAACAACACAATCATACAGGATAAATGTCTCGATGGCGATAAAGAAGAGATTTTATTTTGTAACAAGATTACAGTGACAGTGTGAGGCACTTCTAGGGTTCATAGATGATGTCCTTTTAGCGAGGCAGCCAAAACAGCGTAAACGCAAGGAGGGGTAGTCCTTCCTACTGGGTATAATTTGGAGGAATAAAAAGCAAGCGTCTGACTCTTTCCTCCAAATTCTTACGTAAGCACAGATGTCATATAACCATTTTTGCAGTTGGAAAAAAGGCTGTGAATAATTGGGTAGTCCTAAAACAGAGGACCCAACTAGTGTAATGTCCCAAGGCTTTTTTTCATGGGACTTCTATTTTGAAGTGGGTGAAGGGTTTTTTGTTTATTTGTCACAGCTGGGGTACGTTAGTGTGGAGTGTTTGATTATTGGTGGTGAGATTTGCGTTTAGAATATATAAGGGTTTGTGTTTAGGTTTAGAGTCATGATGAGTGGTTTTGTGTTTCTCCTGTCTCCTGTCATTTTAAAAGGCTAAACACGGCTGCCTACACCCCGGCTAATAGAGGAGCACCTCGACCAGCGAGGAGGAAGCAAGCAACAACCCAAACAGCTCAACCCCAGGCAGGCGTGGTGGGCACTCTTCTTCTAACAGTTCATCTGTTGTCAAAGAACATCAAGGCTGATGCCCTCTCCTGACAACACCAAGCAGAGAGTCCGCGCCTGTCCTGCCTCCTCAGATCACCATGGCTCCTTTCCGGTGGGGGTTAGAAGGGAGAGTCTGCTAGGTGCACAGACAAGGAGCCTCCTCCAGCTGCGATTATGCATCCCCTACCCATATGATGTGTGGGTCCGACGCCATCAGAAGCTTGCCAAGTTGAGGTTGAGGATGTGGAAGTTTAATTTGGGGAGTTGATCGATCGATGCTTGACTTTGTTTGCATCAGTGGAAGAGGATGTTGGGTCTAGCAGGATAGTATCATTGGTGCATAGCCAACTTTGCTAAGATTGCAAGCCCTTTAAACCGCCTGCTTACTGGAGTCCTGGCTGCCAAACAGGCAAACAGAAAGCCAATTATTTGGACAGAACAGTGTCAGCAAGCATTTGATGACTTATACAAGCACCAATTTTAGTATACACCCTGTTCTAGATTATTATGCAAATGATATTGTTCTCATTTATCTAAATTATTGATGTAAACAACAGTCAGCATAATTCTCATGTTATCAACTATTAGGAGTACAATTAAAATTTTATTGAACATATATCCTAATGATAACAGTAACAGTAAAAAAAAAACACTTACAATGAACTGTTCCAAATTATTATGCACAGTAAGCTTCAAAACACTTTATAAGTTGTAAAGAACTGAACATTTTCATTTGTTGTTTTTGCAGCTCATTTACTGAAATCAAAAGCTATTTGAATCAAACTTTTTAAACATTTTAACAGGTCACATTACATTTTGACATAAGACCCCTTATTTGATAGCAGCTTCACAAGTCTTGCATCCATTGAACTTGTGAGTTTTTGGACAGTTTCTGCTTGAATATGTTTGCAAGATGTCAGAATAGCCTCCCAGAGCTGCTGTTTGGATGTAAATTGCCTCCCACCCTCATAGATCTTTTGCTTGAGGATGCTCCAAAGGTTCTCAATAGGATTGAGGTCTGGGGAGGATGGAGGCCACACCATGACTTTCTCTCCTTTTATCCCCATAGCAGCCATTGATGCAGAGATATTCTTTGCAGCATGAGATGGTGCATTGTCATGCATGTAGATGATTTTACTATGGAAGGCATAGTTCCTTCTTCCTTGTACCAGGGAAGAAAGTGGTCAGAAACTCCACATACTTTGCCGAGGTCATCTTCATACCTTCAGGAACCCTAAAGGGGTCAACCAGCTCTCTTCCCATGATTCCGGCCCAAAACATGACTCCACCACCTCCTTGCTGACATCACAGCCTTGTTGGAACACGGTGGCTGTCCACCAACCATACACTACTTCATCCATCTGGACCATCCAGGGTCGCACAGCACTCATCAGTGAACAGGACTGTTTTAAAATTAGTCTTCATGTATTTCTCTGCCCAATGCAGCCCTTTCTGCTTGTGAGCACTGGTTAGTGGTGGCCGAACAGAAGGTTTATGCACAGTTGCAAGACTCTGGAGGACTCTACACCTTGATGTCTGTGGGACTCTGGAGGCACCAGCAGAGAAATGTGCCTTCCACCAGCACACCACCACATTCCTAGGCTTTGTTGTCTCCTCTAAGGGTGTGGCCATGGATCCCCAGAAGCTGGAGGCTGTGCGTGCGTGGCCCCTACCCACGTCACTTAAGCAGTTGCAACGTTTTCTGGGGTTCACCAATTTCTATCGGCGATTCATCCGGGGCTTCAGTTAAGTTGTGGCACCTCTCACTGCTCTCACCAGCCCGAAACCTGGACCCTTCAAACTCAACCCTGAGGCCATCTCTGCCTTTCACCACCTCTGCTTCCTCTTTACGTCCGCACCTGTTCTCATTCATCCTGACCAGACCAAACCTTTCGTGGTTGAGGTGGACGCCTCCGATGTGGGCGTAGGAGCTGTCCTCTCACAGCAGGGTCCAGACCTTGCAACATCCTTGTTGTTTCTTCTCTAGAAAATTCGACCCCACACAGCGGTGATACGGGATGGGGGACTCTGAGCTGCTAGCCATCAAGTGGGCTCTAGAGGAATGGCGTCACTGGCTCCAGGGCGGCTGTGTCCCATTCACGGTCTGGACGGACCACCAGAACTTAATTACCATCAAGACTGCAAAACGGCTCAATCCCCGTCAGGCTCGATGGGCGCTGTTTTTTGAGCAGTTTCACTCCAACATCATGTACCATCCGGGGCCGAAGAACACCAAGGCTGATGCCCTCTCTCGCAGAGAGCCCCCGGACGGATCCAGCGCCCATACTCCCCGACCACATCATAACTGCACCTCTCCAGTGGGGTTTGGAAGAAAGGGTCCACCAGGCTCAGTCCTTGGAAGGCCTCTGGAGGGCCTTCTGCCGTCTGATCGGCTCGACCATCAGCCTCTTGTCTGGCTACCATCCACAGACGAATGGTCAGACAAAGCGAACCAATCAACAGCTGGAGCGCTTCCGCCGCTGCTACATCTCCTCCCGTCAGCACTCCTGGGCCAACTACACAACCTCCACGTCTCCTCCGCCACCGGCTTCAGACCTTTCGAGGTGTGCAACGTGTTCCAGGTTCTGGTGTTCGACTATCAAGAACCGGAGGTTGAGGTCCCTTCGGCCCAACGATTAGTCCGCCGGTGCCGGCGACACTGGGAACAAGCCAGAAGGGCGATCCTCAGAACCAACCGCCGCTATGTCCTGCAACACAGTCGTCGGCACCATGCGAGACGATTATTCCATGTTGGTGACAGGGTTTAGATCTCCACCCGCCATGTCAAGCTTCTCACAGCCTCCAAGAAGCTCAGACCCTGGTTCATGTGTCCCTACCGCATCTCGCACCAGATCAACCCTGTCACCTTTCGGCTCCAGCTGCCTCCTTCTCTGAAAATACACCCGGTCTTCCATGTTTCACTTCTCAAACCTGTTTTCTTCTCCCCTCTGTCTCCCCAGGTTCCGGACTCTCCTCCTCGGATCATTGACGGTGTAGTAGGAAGCAGGTGTATAGTCCTCGCACAGACATAAAAGTGACATGCTTCAATCCTCACGTGTCCCTACTCTAGGTCAATCGAGTACTGTGAGTAACCTTGGCTCCCAGGAGCTCCCCTCTTCTATCCCTGTGTGTGCAAGTGAGAACAAGGACTCATTTGGTGCGGGTCTTAACTCCTTACAGAGTGTTCTCAGACTAAACAGTGTGGTTCACCCACTCCCTCGTGCAGTCCACGTTGGGGCTCTTCCGCCACGCAACAAGGTTGTGTCTTTGGTGTGTCTAGGTCCGACATCCCTGTGCCTTGTGAAACACTGAACTATTTCATGCTTTTCGGCAGCAGAGAGATCCTTTTTCTTCCCCATATTGTTTACTAACTCTGGTCTGCTTAATAATGTGGAACGTCCTTCTTAAGCAAAGCCCGGAAACACAATGCCATCCATGAGTTTAATTGAAAACCAAAAAATTTAATCTTTGTGACACTTTGTGACACAATAGAATTTGCATAATAATTTGGAACAGGGTGTATGCTGATTTTAAACAACCCTTCGTGTTATACACAGATGCAAGTAACCAAGGACTGGGGGTTCTGGCCCAAGATCAGGGTGGGCAGGAGAAAGTGATTGCTTATGCTAGTCGTAGTTTACACCCTGCTGAGAAAAATGATGCTAATTATAGTTCCTTTAAATTGGAGCTACTGGCCATGAAGTGGGCAGTGATGGAAAAGTTTAAAGATTACTTGATGGCAGCCACGGTCACTGTATATACGAATAATAACCCTCTAGCCCATTTGCAGAGTGCCAAGCTAGGTGCGATGGAGCAGCGGTGGGTGTCCAGAGATGAGGATTATCCCCGGTAGTCGACTTGGGACTCTAAATTGAGGATTGTAGTGGGCGTAGTGGCATCTGTGTGCTAAGAGGACTGCCGTACGGCTAAAGGGCAACAGCCATTGCGGCTCGTACAGCTTGCGAGTGACGGTGGAGTGGCTGTACCAATGCTGACCAGAGGATAAGGGCGTGTGCGGTGGTGGAAATCTCAAGATGACTCCATCCATGTGAGAGGCCAATCCATTGTTGCGGGTCCTCGACATTGGTCGGGGCCCAGTGAGGTGAGTTGTGCCGGTTATAACGCTCCATGTATGGTGTGAGGGACAGCTTTACTGCTGGTCCTCTATTTCAGGCTGGTGAGCGGTGGAAGAGCTGGATAGCCGCCACTCAGCTGATGGGCAAGGTGTGAACAGGATTTTGGGATTAGTACAGACTCGTGAACAGCCCTGGTCCTGCTTTTGCCGGAGTTTGGAGAGGAGTGGAGGGGGAGTGTGTGTTATCACCAGCCGTACCTGAGGCAACATTTTACTAATGTTAACATTGGCCAATTGTTTTATTGTGGGACTTTTTAATCCTATGAATGCTTAAGTTATTATTTATGCAATAAATGTGTATATAATTTTATTTGGTCTTGCTGTTCCTTCCTGAAACAAACCCACAGTGCGGGAGAACATGCCCCTGTTTTAGTAATTTAGTGGGGGAGAACACCCACCTTCCTTTAGTGGGTCCCAGTGTCCATTATTCTATCACTGGGTGGCATAGTCGGTCTTACCATTTTAAATCGGAATGATTGTTGTTGATGTGGCGGGACCACTGGACATTGTAATCGTTACGGATCGTCACTGATCTTCTGCTCGTAAAGCTTCTGAGCTTCAGCTGGCGAGTTAAAAATCAGAATCAGAATCGTGTTTATTGGCCAAGTATGTGAGTGAACACATACAAGGAATTTGATTCCAGTAGATGTTGTCTCTCAAGTACAACAGTATAAAAACAACAACAATATTAAAAGATGCAATGAACAATATACTGAGCAAATATAAT
>JBBJLR010039190.1:0-12235 GCA_037577145.1 Brachypetersius gabonensis
TATGTATGTATGTATGTATGTATGTATGTATGTATGTATGCATGCATGAATGCATGTATGCATGTATGCATGTATGTGTGTATGAATGTGTATGTATGTATGTGTGTATGTGTGTATGTATGCATGTATGTATGTGTGTATGTGTGTATACTATATAGAACGTACTGTTTTAACGGTAGAGCAGTACGTTCTTACTCAAATGTAGTACCTACTCCAGCAGTATGCGATTTCGGATGCAGCATTTGTTTTCACAAGCACTGGCTTCAGCCGGTAAAAGCGACATTGTGAGAGTTCTCGAGCAGTTCTTTTAGTGCTCGGTTTGAGTTTTTCTTTTAGTTACATTTTCACTGGCACCGCATTCCTGTCCCTTTCTCTCCCTCTTTCGGATCTGAATCTCGCGTTCAGCCAGACGCGTTTTTTTTTGAGGTTTTTTTTAGTGTCCTCTAGCCCCTCTCGTCACGGTTCTAGCCCAGTCTGCAGCATGCTAAACTCGAATCAAATTCGGGATTTGTTGAACTAGTTCCACGGTGAATCCGTGATTCGGATCCCTGCTCTGCGTTTGCGTTATTTCTGTCGGGCGCTCGGATTTAAAGCACCTCCGTATTGCAGTTTTCCAAAAATTTAGCTAAATGTTTTCCAAAAAAGTTTTAACTGCAACAAACGAGTTCTGATTGTAAGAAATGATCCCATATGAAGATAATATCGCTTATTTTTCGTCTCTGATCAGAAGACCAGTGTTGCATTATCTGTGAGTGTGAACAGATTTCTCCATCATTCTTAGAAATCTGAATTTACCAAATGACTCACGGACCGATCTGAATTTATCTGAGGTCATTTAGGAGCAAAAACAGCACAAAAGAATCCTTGATCAGGTTCTTCTGCTTATTGGGTCAGCAGTTCAGTACTATTGCTCTCATTTCAGTATGTCTTCTCTTCTAAAGACGTTGAGACACGAGTTAAACTCGTTAAGGTTTATATCTTCACTCTAAACATCTTCAGTGTAAAAATAGCAGTTTAAAAGTGAAATCAGGATCTAAGGTTGCGTTTCTTCTCAAAAATCAGACTCAGTTACTCGATGACTGGCTGTTTCTCACCGAGTCTCTGTTTTGGTGATATGAGACTCGGTTTGAGGATGAATAACGTGTAGTTTGAAGATATTTAAGTAAAATAACCACATCTTATCACTCAGTTAAAGCTGATTTAACCTTTTTTGTGATTTTTTTTTGTTGTCGTTGATTAAAACAGTAATTTATCTAATATTAACCAGTTTTTGTCTAGCTTTCGTCATTTTTCAGTGTGATTTTGTTTTCCTTTCACTAAAGCAGATGAAATGTGGACAGTTATTTAAAACTATCCAAAGAAATAAGATAATTTGTGTGTTTGACAAGCGGTGTAGACAATTATACAAGCATTCAACTATTCTCCATCAAACACACCTTATCCAGTTCAGGAAAAGCTCCAAAATCAGTTGAGAAGATGTTTTGCATTAGGAAGTACTTGATGCTGTAGGTTGTAGAATTAAGACACTTTTTAAAAATTTTAAATCTTTTTCACCAGCGCTGAATTTAGGGACTGGTGAATATACTGGAGGTCGATGCCAGTTAGAAAGAAAGGTGACAAAATTGGTGTAAAAGTCTGGAAACAAGCAGAGATTTCTGAGCTTCATAAAAAGCACAGTTTTTATCCCCATCTATTTCACCCAAAGAAGTTGTTCCATATTAGTCCATTGTTTTTGCAGTGGCGTATTCTGCTGCAGAACCTCTCATGTCCCCAGGCCTTTTTGCAACCAGTGATACACAGACACACACAAAACCACAAAACAACCTGTTCATTTACAAAGCAATAAAATGCAACACAGTTATAATCAATGCATCCCCTCACATTTGGGCTGACTGACCAACCAAAAAGAGAAATGTATTACACCGACAACATACAGGAGAAATGACCAATTAACTATGCCACCCACATAGCTATGCCATGAATAATATCATGGCAATAATATCTTTCACATTTAAAATTACATTCGGGGAAATGGCTGTGTATTGCCATAAAGTTTGCCATTAAACAAAGAACCAGCAGTACCTTGAAAGACCACAAGCCCACAAGTTGAACATCTTTCGAAAAGCTTGGCTGAGAAAAGTAGATGTTTACATGCACAAGAATACAATCGTTACTGATTTTGACATTTATCAAATTTTTAAGATCTGATAAAAGTCAGAATGGATTTTAAAGGGATTAAAAGTCTTTATACAGGTGCATTCAAAACTTTCAAATAAAGAATAATTTTTTACTTTTATACTTGAAAGGATTTTGAAAAGTAAGAAACAAATTGATAGATCTTATAATGTTTCAACAATGTTTTTTGTTATAATAAATACAGTGTTTCAGCAACAACATGGAACTGCTTGCAAACTACCATGCATGCCATCTTTTCCTTTATTTTTTAGTGGAACCAGAAGGAGGAAAGCTAAAAAACACAAAAGATGTTTGGATGTTGCGTCTTTTAGTGCTGTGATTCACCTAATTGTTTCGTAGATGTAAACGTGCACCAGGTTAGAATTCCTCACGCGCTCCTGATGTCATGCACTGTATTGAGTTGAGGAACCTTCAGGAACATCTGAACAGAGGAACCAGGTGGACCTGATTTAGAGCTGCAATAAAAATCCACAGGAGCTCAACTCATTAACACTCACCAACTGTACACGTTTCATTTAATGCTAATTAAACACATTACAGTCCATCACCTCCTGTCCGTTTCTTTAACTTACACTAATGAATATATAGTGCTATGATTTATAGTGCTGAACATCCTTTTTAAATTCCTGCATTCAATGTGCTTTAAAGAACCATAAGCATGGGGTTCCCCATCATAGAGGAGAACCATTAAACCAAGCAAAGAACAGTTTAACCATGAGAACTCATTAGTAAAATGTGATTTCAACAATCAGGAAAGCAGTGTAAAACTGTTTAAAACTGGTGTTTGTTCTCCTACATGCCTGTCATTTGCTGCTTTCTCTCAACATGCCCCTGCTCAGCTGCTCTCTGGACCCCCTCCTTTCTACTCGCTCCCTCCAGTCCTCCACGGAACATCATCTGACTGCCCTCCCTACACACAGTAAACCCAGTCCAGGTTCTTCTCATTTTGTGGTTCTCCACTGGTGGAAAGAGCTGCCAGTACATGGGTCCTCAATACCTGCATGTTTCTCTCTTAGTCTCTGTTTTGCTGAGACTCAGTTTGAAGATGAATAACATGTAGTTTAAAGATGTGTAGGAAAAATAAACAGGCCTTGTCACTCAATTGAAGCTGCTTTAACCCCTTTTGTGATTTTATTTGCTTAAAAAAGTCATTTTTAAGCAGACCTTTTTCATTTTGTCATCTCAGTAAACCAAATGAAATGAGGACAGTTATTTAAATCTATCCAAACAAATATGATAACTTGTGTATTTCTGACAAGCTGTGTAGACAATTATACAGCGTTTCTTAGTGCTGCTCCTGTCCACCCACATCACAAATGGTTAAACTATTCTCCATCAAACACACCTTATCCAGCTCATGAAAGGCTCCACAGACCTTGCTAATTAGCCGATTGGTTGAATCAGGTGTGTTCTAAATGCTGCGGCCCTCATTTGCACGTCTACTAGTGCTGCAAGCCTATAATGTGTCCCTGGCATCCCAGAGGACTGCATTCATGATGACTCAGGAGCACCATGTCTCTTATTCAAAATACTTTGAAATATGATGAGTTTTAAGACTGGATGGTTTCATTAAAGCTATCTGAATCGCTTAGTGGACAATATGAAATTCAGACGTGAGCTAAGTGCATTTTCTGTGCATTTATTTGTAAGGATAGAGCCGTTTTAAATCTGGTACATGGGCATAAGCAAAGTACAAAAAACGAAATGTCCTGCTGCATATGTCCTGAATGTCCGTTTTTAACCACAGGGCTTTTGTCCATCCATCCTTCCATCCATAAACTGGTTGAAAAGCGAAACTCCTCTGAACAGCGGATCTGCTGGTGGAAAATTAAAGGCTAATCCGCGTTACATCTTTTTGGTGAAATGCTGGACTGTGCTGCCATCTTGTGGACAATAAATAATAAAAATAAATAAATGATTGCACAGTAAAAGCTGCAAAGATTTCAGCGATTAAAATGTACATTTATTCAATTATATTGTATGGATTCATCATACATAAGCTTAGTTTTATTTGGATGCATTTTAAGGATCACCTCAAAAATAGTGACAAAAATGAGAAGAAATGATCACAATTTTCTGAAGGACAACGACACAGCCATATATTTTTCAGCATCTGTAATAAAACTTGTGGGAAGAGGCTTAAACGTTTTTTGGATTCAAAGATATTGTATTTTTTTCCATTTCTTTCTAAGACCTAAAATAAATAATTGTTCATTTTTGTTCTTTATAGGCATTTGCATGTGACCTCATTTTTAAAACCCCTGCAGTGGTTATCACTATTACATGTTCTTTAAATGAAAGTAACTTTGGTTCTAACACTAAACAAAGTTCAGTATGATGTCTGATACCCCGAGCGTCGACAGAAACTAGGGGAACCAAAGGAGGAGGTCAGATGATGAAAATTTACAATAAGTTGCACTCCCAGCATGGATCAAGCATCCAAATGGATTCTGCAACCATTTGTACAATGTGTTAATTTAACTGAATGTAATTCAATTCAAATCAAAGAATATGAGAGCTCAATTAAACCAAAAACACCTATTGATCAGTGAAAAATTAGTTTCAGGAGATTCAGTCAGTTGGATTAGTGTCCGTATCAACTTTGTATACCTTTTTATTGTTGTTCAGGCAAAAACATATATTCTGCTATCCTAAAACAACATGCATGCTGTGGATGTTATGCGTCAGATACTCCTGTCATTGATCCTGACCAAGGCTCAGAATTGGAGTCAGTCTCCTGGCTGGCACAGCTATCACATGCTCCATAATGCAGAGGGTTCAAGTGCAGCTTCATGCTCATGATGCTTTGAAATCTTTTGTTAATTCATCTGTTAAAATTCAAAACAAAACCTCAGAATGAACATCCTCTCAAGTCAGGTCAAGTGTATTTTAATTCAAATGAAAAAACAAAGGAATGAAACCATTAAAACAATTTACAAAACGTGAAATCACACAAATATTTAGCAAAAACAACTGCAATTTTTTTGGGGGGGATAAAAGCGACTTACATAAAACCACATAGAAGTTTCCATAGATTTTCAGAATCATGGTTTTTGTTGTCAATTTTCCGGGCCCTTGCTTTTAGGTCATTAGCTAGGCAATGGCTTTGAAGCCAAGACTTGACATAGACATCTTGTTTGAACAGTTTCAATGGACATCCAACACACCCGATTAAGGCTGACATGCTTTTTACCTCTAGGGAGCTTCTAGTTGTGGTTAAAATGTTAGTCTGACTGAACCCACACTCAACTGTGGAGATGGCCAGTGTGCTCACTGCTGGAAGTAGGGGTTTAAACTCTTATCGCCATCCTGCTTTCTGGCCAAGAAAACAATAGGATTATGATTTAGTTAAAATGAGCAGACAGTCAGGTTGTTTCTTGGTTAAAATAAAAGGTAATCACCAAGCACAGTCCCCAAACAGATAAACGTTTACATTTTATTGCTTGTCAAGATTTTAACAAAAAGTAAAATAATTAATGACAGCACCATATGTTTTACAAATGATTAAAAGAACAGCAACTTGCTCTTAGAGATGTAGAAAACAGGGCTCTCAAGTTTTGAAGTTTGCTTGGAGTGAGTTTTTTTGGGGGGTTGGGGGTCTCATTGCGGAAGTGGGTGCAGTCCTCCCTCCCTCCCAATGTTATAAAAGAACAAATTCCACTATATCAAATACAGTAATCCCCCAGTTTTACACGGATCTGGATTCAGTCACATGCATATTTTTAAAAGAACCAAACTCATAGTTGTATGTGGAAATCCCCGCAATAACAACAACAACTCACACATTTTCCAATTTACAGTCATATGCAATTGGACTGATTGGAGCTTGAAGACCCCCCTAACAACCGGGCCTGAACTGAAGAAGCCTTTTGGATGAAAGATGAAATGTCCAAAAAGAAGTCCAGTTGCAACTTAACATTTTTTACTGCTTTGACCAAGATAAATGAGGATCTTCACAGACATCCTCTTAAAAGTATCTATCCTTTCACATCAGTGACATCCTGAGCATCGTAACTGAATAAGCCATTTGTGGTCAGTGGGCGAAGAGTCAGTGGGGAAACTTGGGGAGCATTACCTGGCAGTCGGTTGGTTTGATCAGTTTAGTGGATCTCTTCCGCCGCTCTGCTCAAAAACCTTGCGAATGAATTTGGTCATCTACAGAGTTGCAATTCAGTAAATATGTTCATACTCAGTGTACTTTGACATACTTTGAAAGTGTGACATCCGCTACCTGATAATAATTGTTCATAATTATTAAAAATTTAAGTAAAATTATGAAAAAGTAAATTTCATGTGTTAGTAAGCATTTCGGCTGCATGTGCTACCTTGGCCTCTTGTGTAGTCACGCCACCAACAGTATCTGGCGGATAAAACCGAGCAATCCCGCTTGTGGACTGCAGTGTCTGCTCTGTTGACAGGTGTGCTTTGCTTCTAATTTGTCGCTGCACATCTGCTACACCTTGATGAACACAGGAGTTTTCCTGTGCCTGAGCAGCAGTGGTGCCTACAGTATTGAATGGCCATTTTGAAGCTAAAATTTGCAGACAAAACAATTCACCCACCACATGTCAAGCAAAAGGCTACTGAAAATGTGGCGAACTGTGCTGTAAAGACAATGTCATTTTGTCACCGGGGATGACTTTACTGACGTACTTCAGCTCGGTGTTAAATACAGCAAGTTTAATGTTAAAGACATTCTGCCTCATCCAACAACTGCATCGAGGCACGTTGAGAGAAAAGCACTATCCACTACACGAATGGGGACGACGAGATGGTCTCGATGTGCTTTTTGTGGCTCTCTTCATGTTTCACGTCCAAAGAAAGAGTCAGTGTGCGCCACGAATTTACAATAACAGAATACTGTTTTTTTTTACTTAAAAAATCAATTTTCATGTATGACAGGTAGAGCGTGCAGTAATCGTCAGAAATTCCGCGGGAGCGGGATAAAAAACACAGTCCCGCGCAGGACTCTAGATCAGAGACCAACGATTTTGATGTTTTTTACAGACTTAAGTTAAAAAAAGTAGTAAACAAGAAAAAAGTAAAAGAAAGTAAACTAAAGTAGTAAATAAATAACAGAAAATTCCATTTGCAAGAACTAACTAAGTAACTAACAACTAAAAATATGCAAACAGTTCTGCACCACGTCACAACGTTGAGGTAGCAAAATCACATTATTATAGTCATTGTGCAATTGAGCAGCAATGTCCATCCAGCTCTTTTCACGGTTGTTACGGTCGTGATAATTTTGTTAGGCCACATCGAAAAGGTTTGGATGAGCTTGCCAAAGCTCTACAAGTTGGGGCTCCATCGCTTGTGTCCAGATTACATGCTGCTCCACCTTTTTCACTTAAAACGTGGCGCTAAATCGGTTCGTGGCACTGCTTCAGCAGTGCGAGACCCTCACGAGGGGCGACCAGGATTTCAAACAGGTTTCATTTTCTTGCGACCATAAGATTGCTGATCGGGAGCTGGTCTTTCTGACGTCAGTTAATAAAGTTGGGTCATTATTCACGTGTGCCCTCTCGCTCACGGTAACTTACTCAATATGTTTATGCGCAAAGCCACCGAAATGTTGAAATGGCAGTGCTATTTCCAGTGTTAAAACAGAAGTAATGTCCGCATTCATTGATAAAATAGAAAAGGAGATGGAGCGTGGATGTTCATTTTATAATGGAGATGATTTGGACTGTTTTTACTTAAGGGCGGATGCCATGGGCTCCTTGTTTGGTCGGCGGATGTTCCCAGAATGCCTATGCCTATCCAAAAAGGAGGCTCTATTTACTGGTGTTGTTAATTATAAACAATAGTTAGTAATAATGGGGGCAGGTCATTCTACCTTTTAAAATAAGTTTTACAGTTTCTATGTTTGTTGCCTGCCGTTATCACTGTTATTAACCTCCTGCTTTTGACAGTGGAAAGCCTCAATTTGAGTGTGACCTCGATCAGCTGTGGTTTCCCTTGTTCATGATTGTCTCTCTCCTTCGTGTTCAGTGATCTCTCACCGCTGTTACGATGTATTTGAGCGTGCAAGTCAGTAACTTACAACAGCAGATAGATGTTTATTTATTTATTTTTTTGCCCAGTTAATGTCAATAGTAGTTTACTGAATATTTATTACTGACTTTATTTCATTATTATATTATAATCAAAGTAAGAATCACTCACCATTGAGCCTGTGTGACCAGATGACCAGCAGGGGGAGGCACAGCCCTTCTCATCCCTCTCTAGCAGCCTCCTGGAGCTTCACACTCACATACTAATAAGCTAAATTCCCCCTATTGATTATGGTGAGTGGAAGTGGGAGGCATTTAGAAGCGCTGCTTTGTGTTTCCTCTCTGGACATGTTCCTCTTTGCACACTGGGAAAAAGAGCACAGGAAAACCAGCTGGAGCTTCACTGATCTGCACGTATTCTACTGTTTCATGCTTCCATTATTTCCCCCCATGAGAAACACTGAGGTGATGTGGGAATGTAGGTTTGAGCTATTGATCCTGACTGGCTGAACAGATGATGAGGGTCAGCTGTGTTATGGAAGACCCACATTAATGAAGGTCCAGATATAAAAAAAGGCTGAGAACTGAGTTGTAGGCAAAGCTTTACTCAGTGTCAGTTGTCAAAAACATATGTAGAAATAACATAGTTGATCCAAAATCAGATTCCAAAAAACACATACAGGTTACACAGGAGCAGACAGAATCATGAAAGTAAGACTAGAGGCAAATGGAAAAAAAAATACAGTGCAGACAAATATAATTTAATACAAACACTCGGGAAAGTGAAAGGCAATACTTCAAAAAGTCCCATAACAATGTCAGTTCTTAAATAATGCTAGACCTTGAAGGACTCAGTTCTTTGATAACTAGCTCCCCTAGCTGTGAGGAACATAAATGTCACGACAGTTGATGTGGCTATTACTCTCTACGCCAAGCTGGTACCTGACATAGCCCTCTCTTTTTTTTACTAGTTTGTGAAATAAGAGAGAAAGAGAGAGTTATTTTCATTTTTTTTTTGTTAGACAATGCTGTATAGACGCTCATCATGCCTTTAACTAATATTCAAATAAATGCAATTTAACCTGGAGTTGAAAAGAAGAGATGCTTTTAAATATGACCTTAAACCCACAAATATCCCAAAACTCAAATCTAATCCTAATATAATGAAGCTAACCATAACCCAAAACTTTAATTCTAAACCTAACCCCAAACTTAAACCAAAATGGTAATCTAAGCCTAGACTTAACCCAGAATTCAAACCTGATCCTAATCCTAAACCTAATCCTAACCAAAAAAAACCTTAATTTAAAACTGAAATATGATCATAATCCTAAACTTAATCTTAACCACAAATTTAAAATGAATCCATATCCTAACCCTAACCTTAACCTTAACCTAACTTAAATCTGATCCAAATTTTGTTTCCAAATCTGATCCAGATCCCGCGGGTGCGGGATAAAAAACACAGTCCCGCGCAGGACTCTAGATCAGAGACCAACGATTTTGATGTTTTTTACAGGCTTAAGTTAAAAAAAGTAGTAAACAAGAAAAAAGTAAAAGAAAGTAAACTAAAGTAGTAAATAAATAACAGAAAATTCCATTTGCAAGAACTAACTAAGTAACTAACAACTAAAAATATGCAAACAGTTCTGCACCACGTCACAACGTTGAGGTAGCAAAATCACATTATTATAGTCATTGTGCAATTGAGCAGCAATGTCCATCCAGCTCTTTTCACGGTTGTTACGGTCGTGATAATTTTGTTAGGCCACATCGAAAAGGTTTGGATGAGCTTGCCAAAGCTCTACAAGTTGGGGCTCCATCGCTTGTGTCCAGATTACATGCTGCTCCACCTTTTTCACTTAAAACGTGGCGCTAAATCGGTTCGTGGCACTGCTTCAGCAGTGCGAGACCCTCACGAGGGGCGACCAGGATTTCAAACAGGTTTCATTTTCTTGCGACCATAAGATTGCTGATCGGGAGCTGGTCTTTCTGACGTCAGTTAATAAAGTTGGGTCATTATTCACGTGTGCCCTCTCGCTCACGGTAACTTACTCAATATGTTTATGCGCAAAGCCACCGAAATGTTGAAATGGCAGTGCTATTTCCAGTGTTAAAACAGAAGTAATGTCCGCATTCATTGATAAAATAGAAAAGGAGATGGAGCGTGGATGTTCATTTTATAATGGAGATGATTTGGACTGTTTTTACTTAAGGGGGGGTGCCATCGGCGGAGGACATGGGCCCCTTGGTTGGTCGGCCAAGGAGCCCAAATTTGATCCAGATCTTTAAAAGATCCTGGTTTGATCATTCATATGTTAATGGGTTTACTAGCCATAACATGGTAAAAGCAAAGTCTTCTAGTTATCACTGTGTTAGTAAACTTGTTTTGACTGTGACTGGCGCGTTTCTTCTTGCCTTTCTGAGGTCAATGTACACACTGTGACCTCACAGTTGAGCTGGAGAGTTTTGACTTGAGACTAGAAAGGCTTTATCTTCACTGTTATTGGATATTACAGCAAAATATAATATACACTATTGCCTGCATTTGTAAAAAAAAACCCACTTAAATATTAATAAAGAATATATACAGTATTCACAATGTGTGCCTATAAGTCATCGCCGGTACCAGGGAGAGAACCATGGGTTCTGTAGATAGGCCTAGGATAGCTATTGCACCCCCTAGTTCCGCCAAGAAATTAGAGTGGTGTATGTCTCGGATTCTACTGCTTACTTAAAAAAAAAAAAAAAACCCTCTTTTCTATGGCTTATGTTGTTTATGGATCAGAGTGTCAGCCAAATGCCATAAATGTAAACGTAAATAAAGAAATGGAAGAAAGAATAGAAGAACGGTAGCTTTGGGGAATATCCTACAGTTTTATTTTCTTATTAATTTTTTTTTAACAGAGAGTATTCAGTAAATGTGCAGACAACACCTTTACCCTATTAATGAGTTAAAAAATTATATTAACTTATTTTACTTTTGTGAACCTTTCTAAATACATTTCAGATTTAAAACAATTCATAAATACAAGCACAACCTTACCAGCTAGTCTTAATCACTTTGTGATAAAATTTTATTGTGAATAGAACTCCTGTAAGCTAATGAATATAATATAAGGGCTGAACACTGATTATACTGGTTTGTCATACATATGTGCTCATCTTGTGTTTCTCTGTAGGAATCTCTTGCAGGTAAACTTCATGTTTACAATGTCAATGTCACCCTTTACCACTGAAAATGTCTTTCTGCTGCTGAAATCCTTCTGGTCATACCCAACCAGTTTTGGAATGTAAGTGTCTTCGCAGCAGTGACTGCAGTACCTTCCAGGACTGCTAGTGGCACCTCAGAGGTACCGTCCCCACACACTGCATTTAAAAGGGTTTTCCTCATGGGAACATTCTCTTTGTCCCAATGCCACAAGAGGTCATCAGCAGTGTTGGACACGTACCTTTAAAAAATTAATTATTTATAGTTACTAGTTACTTCTCACAAAAAGTAACTAATCATTATAAAAGTAATTACCAGGAAAAGTAACTATTGCGTTACTTTAAAAGAATCTCATTTAATACAACTATATAATCAATATAAAACATTTAAAACTAATCTACACTATTTTAATGTTGTTGCGGGACAACGTGAGAGACAACTATTAAATTCAACATTTCTGCCTTTCGCTTTAGTGCTCATGCTTCCAGTTTGCAAACGCTACATTTGAACTTGTTCTTGCTGTCGTTGTGACTCCTGGGAGTTGGTGTGTGCGACTGACCGTGTGTGTGTGTTGGTGTGTGTGCGACTGACCGTGTGTGTGTTGGTGTGTGTGCGACTGACCGCGCGTGTACTTGTGTGTGAACACCCGCACTACTCTGCCTCTGATTGGCAAACAATGGAAATTTACTGGCTCTAAGCCAATCATCGAGTTCTCAGTTACACCACGTTTACAGACACCAATCATAATCACTGGCTCTGTGTCCCGCCCCTGCCCCGAACACACACACACACACACACACACACACACACACACACACACACACACACACAC